>JAHZMV010000206.1:0-15057 GCA_027743765.1 Coecobrya sp. COE2
GAACGGGTTGCCTCCCCTGGGGATTTTTAGTTTGAGATCAACTAGCTTTCCAAACTTGTGGAACATATCTTCAATGTCCTTTTCCCTAAATTACAATATCCAAGTTTCAATTTATAACTTATAAATTCTATCAAAAGCCCAAAAAATAGTCAAACTTCATAATATACAACTTACCGAATATCGTAAGGAAGGTTTCCCACATACAGACGACGCTCTTTCGGTGCCATCCTGTTCCTTCCACTCGTTTTTTATATATGGTACACTTTCTCAGTAATTTTCTGTAAACTATAAAATGTAGCAGTCCATTTAACAAAGAGTTGGGGAGATGTGAGCTAATATTTCTATTTAATTAATTACATGTCTATTACAATACTATGTATTTTATAAATTATATTACCGTTTACAGTTGGAATACGTGGCAAGCAATTTATATCCTACGCTCTTTGGCAAGTTAAACACCTTCAATCTTCTAAAGTTGACTTTCAACTAGAAATTTTCTGACTGACTAGTCTCATAAGCACCCACAAAGTCCTCCTCCTCTTCTTATCGATTGTCAGAGAGAAAGTTACTAACGGCTCTCCCCTCTTCTTCTACTGACGTTGCTGCACTCTTTTTTATATCGGCAACTTTACTGCCAAATCTCGTCCCTGGTATCTCAACAGGAAACAATATAATTCGCTTCTTCCTCCTCACACTCCTCTTGCTATTCTGCAAATAAACCACAGGAAAAGTTTAAAACGATAACATAATATTATTTCAACCCAAGCCAATCCACAACTGCCAACAAAATTAGGACAAACATATTAATAATAGCTTATTTTATAGTATCTCCTCTTACCTGTTACTATTCCTCCCCATTCACCGTTTAAAGCTTTACCGTTACACTCTCCTCTCCTCTGGACTATAAAAAAAATATCCAGGCTTTCCACCGTTTTATACCTGTTTCCACTCTGACAGATAATATTATAATACCCTAAAAGGATGACTCTATATAAAATTTTCTCTAGTCTATCAATATATTAATGATAATTCCTGTTAAAAAATGTAACACCGGTGCCATTCCATCAAGCAGTATTGCCAGGTGTCCTCAAACATTCACGACAAGTACCAAGGACACACGAACATAGCCCCACCAGTGTGTAAAACCGTTTTCCAACAAAAATTATTATAACCGTGAGCAACGAGAGTGGAAAACAGAAACTATTTATTTTATACTCATTACATTAAAAACCGGATGAGTAGATATGGATGGATGGAGTGGAATAACAAAAACTCCACACATTACACACAGCTTTTATATCCCTTTCTGCTATGTCATGTTTTTATACAAGAAAACCAACATAACACGCTATTGGAGAGAGGAAGTTAGAGAAAACTCTTTATTTCCATAACATCAAATACATTTCTACAACGGTGCCATTCCATCAAGCAGTATTGCCAGGTGTCCTCAAACATTCACGACAAGTACCAAGGACACACGAACATAGCCCCGCAGTGTGTAAAACCGTTTTCCAACAAAAATTATTATAACCGTGAGCAACGAGAGTGGAAAACAGAAAATATTATTTATTTTATACTCATTACATTAAAAACCGGATGAGTAGATATGGATGGATGGAGTGGAATAACAAAAACTCCACACATTACACTTGGGTATATGCCTTTCTGCTATGTCATGTTTTTATACAAAACCAACATAACACGCTATTGGAGAGAGGAAGTTAGAGAAAACTCTTTATTTCCATAACATCAAATACATTTCTACATTCAAGTTATAAGAGTAGCTATAGAGAGGTTTTTTAGAGGAAAAAAAAATTAGTATGCCATGGAGTTATGGAACTTTTGTGGTAGTACTTGGTATACTACCGACTATACTTGTGTGAAGCTTTTAGAGCAAATATTGAAGATACCCACCTCTGTTTGTTGAAAATTACTTTTTTTGATATGGATGTACATGGTAAAGTAGGTAGAATTGGTAGAAATGAAAATGTTTTATTGAAAGAAGGCAATTTAGATGTGGGTTTTCGGATGTGTGCTGTTGCGCTTCATGTTTGTGGCATTGGCTTTTATTTTAGCAGGTTATATGGGAGTTTTAGGTGGATTTGATGAGACGCTGAGTGGATATGGTGGAGTTTGTTGAAAGAGAGGTGAGTTGACAAAGGAATGATAATGGATGAGGGGGAGGGGAGGAAAGGTGTGCATGGAACGGGGGAAATTTAGGGAGGTGGATAGAAGATATTGGATGGGAAATGGGTTGAAGGTTTTAGGGATAATAATAATAATTAATTGGTACACGTGGATTTAATAGTTTTTGGGGAAATGTTGATTTTATCGTGTTGGAGGAAAATGTAGAGAGAGAAAATTGATGTTCTTTATGCTATGCTGGTTGAAATATGTATGTAATGTTTGAAGGTAAGAGGAGTACCTACTATTGACCTAAATTGGATAAAATTTATTGATACTCTGGAATATTGATATAAAATGTTTGAATTGAGGACATGCATCAGTTATGGTGTCTAGTTGGCTGGAAAATATTAAGCTTATAGTAGTTCCGTATTTTGTTAAAATTGCGAAGCTTTTAAAGATGATGAATGGTGAGTTGCTAATGTGAAGGTTAGAAACTGGGATGAAAGCAATATTTGGATTATAATTTGCCATGAATTTAGTTTGAAATAATAGAGCGTGAATCATGAACACGTATGATTTCGATTCATATAATTTGCTGTTTCTGTTTGCATGGCCGGCGCATGGTCCATATAAAATATAATATTAAATCGAGCAATTAAGAAAATGGGCAAACATTTTCCAATACATTAGAATAATTCATAGTTTACATTATATTCAAGTTGACAGTTTGTTTGGAGGTAATATTGGCAAGCCTGATTGTGTAGGGACGTAAAGATAAAAAAATTGTTTTCTTCCAAATGTAAGTAGTTGTTCGTATTCTTAATGATGCGCATAACTTTTGCTGGATTAATGTACTGGCATATCAATCAAAACTAGTTACTTTTATAATATGACAGAGAAAATATTATAATTGATTGCTGAATTGCCAAAAATAATAGGTACATTAGGTCTGCTTTATTCAACAATTCATATCTCATATCCGTAGAATTCTTTACGCGTGTAATGCATGTTCGCACCACATTTCTTCTTGAGCCTGCACATTAATTGCTACCACGATTTCTTAAGAATTGACAAATGTAGAAACAAAAAGGCAGGTGCCACACGTGTGTACAATTCGGTACGAAGAATCCATTATTTTCAAAAGAACTGATAACGCCAACAATAGAACATTAAAAGTATTTGAGAATACAATTTATGTGACACTTGAAAGTAATTCCCTGTCGCATATCTTCATTTGTCAAACGCGAAAGCACTTTCTAATAAAAACTTCGTACTTTGTAAAGTGTCATAGATAATTACAATTTTTTTTGACTATGTACTGCCATTTGAAAGGGAGAGTTTTTTCATTCCCCGATAACATCATATTATTCAATCTCCGAAATGATGCTTTTCATCTGTAATCACGATATTATGTATTGTGCACTTGCTTGGAAAGCAGATTATCAGTCATGCATTTGAATTGTATTGGTAAATGTTGCTATTTAAATGATCTGAAAGCAAATGATTATGATTTCTAAAAGTACTGATCCCAAGCCATCCCTACAAGCCCTTTTGCAGTTGCCTGCAAATTGAGCAAATCGTGACATGGTGGCATTAATTATATTATATGATTAAACAAATCAATTGTTTAATTGAGTCTAAGCGATAGTCTGGTTATCTCATTACTAATTTCATAAAATGCATTTTCAGATATCGTAATTTCTGTCACTTGCCCTGTTCATTCACTCTAGACTTCCGTTTGATGTTTGATTTTTAACTCTAATTTATATTTAGCAATTAGCATGTTCATGATTTCAATACGAGTGCTTTGAAGAAATAAGTTGTTATTCAATCACTGAAGCAAAGAACTCTTCCTTTTGGTCTGAATCAAAATAAAATTATAGTGTGTGATGAAAACTGTGAAACAATTTATTAAACAATTATCAGCACCACCTTGCCAAAAGTCAATGATTTACAGATTGACACCCTTGAATTAAATAGCATTTAACAATAATTTGAAATATAGTATTATCCATTTATTTCCTACATAATTTTCTTTCTTTTAATTGATGCTTATGTAAATGTGGCATGTTATACGGGCATTTAAGCTATTAAAAACCTTTTTTAAACCTGCTTCATTTAACCGTAGCATGTTCTATGCTTTCTTATACACGTATTTCTAATTTGTATATCATAAAACAAACAGCACTTGGGACAATTAAATATTCAGTCAGACTATAAATTATAGAGAACACACAATCGTTAACTTACTCGTTAATACATACAGCATATTACATACATCTGAAGTTGAAGCCAAGTTGAAGGTTGAATAGGTACACACTTGCAAAAATAATGCTTATAATCAAAATCAAAGTTTTTTCCTTTGTTTGTCTAAAATTAAATTGATAGGTATCTACTACAGCTTGAAATGCACATACATGGATCCAACATTTAAAAACAAGATGTTAACATTTTATGGTTTAAAGGTAACAATGTAACCAGTAAACCAACCACCCTGACCATTATATACCACCCTAGCGATATATAGGCGCATAACATCAATTTCCTATTTTGCTTGCTCATTCGCATGCATTCAATAGTAATTGATATATGCTTTGCTGTTGACTTCAAGTGATCAGTAATAAAATATAAACTATTAAGTTTTAATAATAATAATAACAATAATTAAATATAGAACTTTGAGAAGATTACAATTTCAATTTGATGCATGCAACTATCTACTTCATGATAAACGCCACATAAACAAGAAATGAAGGAAGGCTTAAATTCAAATCCCTGCAATTAAATCAGCTTTGTAATTTATCAAGTTCTGTTCTATAAAAATCATACTTGTAGATAGATACTTATTGTTCGTTGTTAGCGATTTTACACCACCACCCATATATAATGCACATGCCTCCTCTAAAATCCGCACAAAGGATGGTAGTTATTAGCTTTGGTTTGCAATTTACTTACGCTTTTAAAGTTTTAGTTTATAAATATCCCTTCTGACAATTGACAATATCATTATAGACAACGGGCAAGAGATTTTTACTCTTGATATTATGAAGATAGATAAAGTTACATAGGTAGCAAATTGTTGTACCCAAGATGCTAATAATATGAATATGAATTATAATGATAACAAAATCATGACTATGACTGCAGCCTTTTGAGACAATGCGTTGTGGGAAATGTTACAAAGGGTTTCTCATATAACTCATTAAACTAGCATCTATATTGACTACAACAGACACTTGTCAGATTCCTAATCAGTAGCGACAAATGATCACAAGACTCAACTCATTTTTTAGTTACAGACCGGCTCAGAGATTACCACTACGAAAAGAACGTGTTATAAATCATCATTTAAAAAATTAAAAATTCAATGCATTTATTATAGCGGAGAAAGATAACCCTCTGAATATTGTATTGATTTCATTGATTTTGAATTGGAAATCTTAATGATTTAGTGATTACGAATAAGTGGTACAATGATCTCGTGTTAGCCTCGTGGTGTTCCATTTTATAGGATTTTACCCATTTCATCTTTCCATTGCAAATTCCACATGAACATTCAGGAAAAATGCAAAATCACATTGGATTTAATAGGATCTTAAGTATTTTCATAGCAGTTATTTTAAGTACTGCTAACGGGGTTCCTGGTCCATGTGCTTTACTGTAAGTACCATTATCAGTATCAGTAATCAACTGAATTGTTTAAAAGAAGATTTATTATAGCTTTTATACACTTTCAGTGATACAGGATCTTCGTCAATTTGTATTTCACTAGAAGATATAAATTCGGCCTTTCGACAAGCACAATTAGCTTTCAATCTGCTGGAACCTATTCAGTTTTCACACCACGCGGCCCATCATCATCATCTTGACGTGGATCGACTAGGAAATGTCCTAATCGAAACTTCACGAATACTGGCAAAGAATTTTAATCTGGATTATGAACAAATTTTTGAAGTTTTACCTAAACTGGATGTTGAGCTGACTGATATTTGGAAATTTTGTCCTGCTATTTTCAAAACAAAAAAGTGCAAGGTAAAAGGATAAAACTTGCAGTTACATTGATATAATATATATGACATATATCTAACTATTATTGTTATATGTTCCATTTTAGGTTTTAAAATATCGAACACTATCAGGTCATTGTAACAATCTTAACCATCCAGACTGGGGCGCTGCCGTTACAATTTAACTATTATTGTTATATGTTCCATTTTAGGTTTTAAAATATCGAACACTATCAGGTCATTGTAACAATCTTAACCATCCAGACTGGGGCGCTGCCGTTACCCCTTTCCGTCATGTCCTTCCTTCCGAGCGTCACGATGGGTTGAGTGAACCAAGAGAATACGGTAAGGATCTGAATCCTTTACCATCTCCGCGGATTGTCTCATCTCAAATTCATCACGACAAAGTTGTCCATGACCATGCTGTCACCATTATGCTAATTGCATGGGGACAGGTTATAGATCATGACATCACATTCACAGCCGAAACAAAAGGTTAGTGAAAGTAATAAAAATAAAATGGTTAAATCTCACTTTGCCCCAATTAGTTGATTTTGGTTTCGGTAAGCGTATTTTGACACAACAAAATTTCTAAAATGGGTTCATTTTTTAAGATTAAGAAATAGGGTTTCGAAATAGTAAACTGATTCAATTCATTACTGCAGTGTCACACGTAGCCTCAATTTAAAACTGGGTTTCCAGTTTGGTAATCGTTTGTGCTGAAAAATAGGTGTAAGTATTGTGCAATATTATGTATTAATTTCGGCCTGTAACTGTAACATTCTTGCAACAGGAGATGCCCACGCGTTCATGTTTCAATTAAAGTAAACTACATTAATAAAATCTGGTCAGTGATCAGATACAATAACAGGAAGATGCTATTTTTAGGTGGAAACTGACAACATACAATGCTAATCTTCTCAGTAAATAGAACCTACTTAGGTATGTGAGTATGTGACAATATACATAGAAATAAACTGGGTCAGCATTACTTTGAGGGCAATTTAAAATGATAAGGGTCCCCCCTTATCATCTTTTGCCCTCAAAAGTCAGCATTACTTTGAGGGCAATTTAAGATGATAAGGGGGGACCCTTATCATATTTTGCCCCCAAGATAATGCCAGCCAATAAACTGACCCATATAATTACACTATGTTTCAGTGAATTTGTGTTTATTCGTGGATGTTTGAAGTGCACGCAAGTTCTACTACAGATAATATAAAGAGCCTCCTGGCTTGAATTACAACAATGAGTGTCTTAAATTAGAAAAGTGCTACAAAATAAATTATTCATGTTTTCCAAGTTAATTAGACGGTCGAGTTATCTTTGTCATATAATTTCAAATGCAAATGTGTAGAAACATAGTATAAGCAAAGAAGATGAACATGAAAGTACACACACAAAATACTATATTGCATGAATCATATTCGCATAGGTACACGTGGGCTGTGTAATTTTTAAAAAGTGCATATGTATTAAATTAATTTGTGGTATGATAAGTACCAAAAATGTACTAAATGACGAACTCTTTTTAAAAAATAATATATTTCTTTAGATTCTAAATCCGGCCATGACCCTGATTGTTGCTCAGAAAATATTTATGAGAGTAAACCTGCAAAAAAGCATCACAACTGCTATCCAATCCGAATTCCTCATGATGACCCCTTCTATTCCTATCATAGTCATCACTGTATGAATTTTGCCAGATCACTTGCTGGCGTTAGAACTGGATGCAGGCTGGGTAATTACATGAAACTGATATTAAACCATAAATCTATTCGAATTGTAAGTAAATTGGTAATTAAGTATGTTATTGAGCAGTATTAAGTGTAAATCAATGCTTTTTATTACAAGGTCCAAGAACAGCTTTTAATTCAATAAGTTCATTTCTGGACGCAAGTTTCATTTACGGGTCAAATGTGGAACTAGGGAAAAAGTTACGATCGGGACAATACGGGAATTTAAGAACCCTGCCATTATTTAAAGAACAAGGTTTAAAAGATTTGCTAGCATTAAAAACGGAAGAACCGGATGATGGATGCATTCGACCAAATTCTGACATATTTTGCTTCTTGGCAGGTTAAAACTCATAACTGTAAAAGAACAAGGTTTAAAAGATTTGCTAGCATTAAAAACGGAAGAACCGGATGATGGATGCATTCGACCAAATTCTGACATATTTTGCTTCTTGGCAGGTTAAAACTCATAACAGTCATAACATAACTCATTATTATCATGCATATCCTTTATGTTCACACATTAAAGCCTTGTTTTTCACAGGAGATAACCGTGTAAATGAACAATTAGTATTAACCACTTTGCATACCATATTTATGCGAGAGCACAACAAGATAGCTCATTCCTTATCTGAAATTAATCATCATTGGGACGATGAGAAGTTATACCAAGTAATATCGGCCAATATAATTTCAATTAAATATAATGAAAATAATTGGTTTCAATATGATGTTTAAACTTAAAACGGTTACAATACTTGTAGGAAACCCGAAGAATTATCATTGCAATAGTACAGCACATAACGTACAATGAGTTCCTTCCAATGATTTTGGGAAGAGATTTGCTACATGAATATGGCCTTTCTGTCGAAGAGGTGGGTAATGTAGGACTAATTCCTCCAATTTATCCATGAAATTATAGAGTAGGGATATGAAAATTGAAATCTCTCTCGGAAAATAATAAAGCAATATTTTGGTAGGGTTATTGGACAGGTTACGATCCGTATACTGACCCAGGTGCTCTCGAAGAATTTATAACTTCAGCATTTAGGTTTGGACATTCATTACTACCTCATAGGATTGAACGGTGGTCAACCAGTCATCACTATATCGGTATGAAGAAAAAAGTTATTTATTCGGCTTTCATAGTCAAACGAATTCATAATCTATTTTCCCGAACCTGTCATTTTTGTTTGATAGATTCCACCAAACTACACGAAATGCTTCGGCAACCTTTTGACATGTTTAGACCAGGTTACGCAGATTCTTATATAATGGGCCTAGTTAATCAATTAGCTCAAGTAATGGATGAAGGAGTTACCGATCAGGTAAAAGTTATTTACATCTGTACACAAAAATCAATGTATTTATCCCAGCAAAAATAATGCTGTTATAAAAATGTAGCCGTTTCCTGTAATATGAGATCTATCTTGTATGATATTAGGTAACCAATCTTCTTTTCAAAGAAAAGGGGAAACATTTCGGAATGGACTTGGCAGCGATGAACATTCAAAGAGGACGTGATCATGGCGTTCCACCCTATGCAGCATATAGGAAAGTGTGCGGCTTATCACCAATCACTGACTGGGATGATCTTATTGGTATTATGAAGAATGAAACTGTTTACAAGTATAAACATATTTACAGGTACATTGACACTAAACGCTAAGTTAATATTTGAAATCATAACTGGTTACTGGCCCTGGGGACGTAAATATTTTCTTATCCACCTCATTGACTAGATCACCTTGGGACATTGACTTGTGGTCCGGGGGTGTATCGGAAATTCAACATGGTGGAGCATTGATAGGCCCTACTTTTGGTTGTTTAATCGCCAAACAATTTCAACGATTGAGGTATGGTGACCGATTCTGGTATGAAATTCCGGATCTGCCATCCAGTTTTACGTTGGGTAAGTCATTTTTATGCACGTAAGAAATTTGTAGGGGCAAGGTGAGAATCTTATTTAATGCTGCATAGTTAATTGTGATAATTTGATTGTTTATAGATCAACTCGATGAAATTAAAAGCATGAAACTATCTCGGCTACTCTGCGACAACGGTGATGACATCAAGACAATTCAAGTTTATGCAATGGTTCATCCTGATCATAAGATGTAAGTTGACTTATTTTACAAAGTTGGCCAATTTTCTTGAATGCTGTTTTGTGCTCATCATTGTATTTCATGTTCTACTATCTAGAAACCCGAGAGTATCCTGCCACAGCAAAGTTCTTGCGCGAATAGATTTAGAAAAGTGGAGAGACACTCCGGAAACGGTACGTGATTATTTACATCTTTCTGATAAACAAAGAACCTGAAGTCGAAGTACATAATTGTCGTGATACGAGAACTCCAGACATTGGACAGTTGGAAGAGGAAGATAATGAAATGTCCAAAGATAATGCAACGACTGCATTCAATGCGACTATTTAATGCTAATGCTATGCACCTGTGCACATACAAATTGTATAAAGCAAACATCATGTCATGCACTGCACTTCCGGTCGCCTTAATTATCTCGTTTAATGTGTACATATTTGTAAAATGTACTAATGGGCAGACGTGTCCGCGCATCCTGTTTTGCTATTCTGATAAACTGATAATATGCACCTACCTTTTTAAGTGATAATCTTTGAGTAGATAATTTAAATAGTTTCTTTTATTTCGATACAGTATGGAGGTAAAACTGTCGCGGATTTGACAGGACATGAATCTGTTCTCAAGAGAGCACATTTGTACACAGATTTGGGAACAATTAAGCCACCATTATTTGATAGATCATTCATACTATTCAAAACCTCCAATGACGGGACATCTAATGACAAAAATCCCGAAGCACACAATAATAATACAATAGGTGAAGAAAAGCCATATACAGGCCCAGTATCACCTCCACCGCACTATGAAGATATGCACACTCCTCCAAAAGAAGATAAGCCGAAAGAAGAGAAAAACGTGGATGAGCCATTCTCGTATGACAAATATATTCCACCCTTCCAAAAAATGCCGGAGGAGCCTGATTGCGTGGAATGCATAAAGCCTTTAGACGTAAAAGATCCATTTGAAGGCGTCGTAGAGCACTATCATGAGTACGTCCCTGAACACTTTTTCCCCCCACCGATCCGCCATGGACCACGCTTCAAGCCAAGCTTTCTACGATTATTAAAACATCGTAACAATTTATTGATGAAGCTCTTTCGCAGGCGTCGGAGGAGACCATTTAGACCATTTCCTCCGGGGCCTATACCAGGAATGGGTGGGATTTATAGCCCCAATCCTGGTTACTTGGTTAGACCAAAGTTTGTGGTGCCTGGTTAAATACATACAATGCAAGATAAGATTAGAATAACATTTTAAATTGCGTCACCTGCGGTTGATACTGTTTTCGTTGTTTATATTCTTTAAAATGTTTATTTTTTAACAATGTTTTTCTTAATTTAAACATTTTTGTACTTATGCTGTTTGTTGTGTTTGAAAAAAGTATTAAAACATATACAGTAAAAGATGAAGTGAATATTATTTTTAAACACAAGGAATTTAACATAAAGAGAATAATACCTGAAGATAAAAACAAATGCGTAAAAATTAAATGCATGGAATAATAGAGTATAAATGCACATGTACAACAAAACGATAATAATGTGAACAATATGGGTTATAATTATTATGCAGGGTTAATATGGCTTCTGACAAGTTAACACTCACAGAGCTTCATTATAATCATAACTGTCCAACAGTCTAAAAACAATTCCAAGTTTCTGTATAAAGACTAGAATCACAACTTCAAGCAAATTTAAATCGTACTTCACGAAGACTCCGTTGGTGCATCTTCCTCTGCTGTAGAAAGTGGAGATGGAGCAGTGGCGGCATCATCCTCCTCCGATGGTTTGGATTCAACGGCACCTTTTTTTCTAAACAGATTTTTCCATAAACGTTTCATTGTATCCTTACGAGAGACTAAAACGCTCAATTGTAGCCGCTAGAATAATATATATGATTAGCAACGTTCGATGGCACAGAATCTCTGGTAAAATTAACTTCGAAGCGGGCTGCTGGCAAATAAAATCCGTGGTTAGCGTCTGGAGGATATTCGTCCCACTTTAGATGACCTTTCTCCACTGTGAATTTGGCTGTAACGGTTGATAGTGGTGGAATGCCGACATCTAGTTCTAATTTGTGCATCATCTTCCTATCCTGTCCAGGTTTGTAGTGGAAAATGTTTCCTACGAATCACAAAACAGTTTAGAACCATACCTTTTCACGTTCACACTTTTTCATTTAAAGTGTGCATAATTAAAATATTTACCTGATGGAACTGGTAATTTATTTCCGTTGTGTGTTACTTCCATACGAAGACTATGTAAGTATGGGCGAATGTACCAAGGAAGAACTTCCACGTAGAAGGACATTTAGAAATTTTCCCTTCAGGTGATTAGTCATTTCAACAATTATCTCGCCATACTCTTGACCATAGCCTAAAATCCCAGAAAATTACCTTTTACTTGAAGGTCGGAATAAGCACATGCATTTTATTTTTGAATAATTGAATGATTAAAGTCCTTTACCTCCCATGTACTTCACTGGAGTGAAAATCAACTCCGGTCCGCCAATATTACCCGTTGGTAAATCTATGACTTTCAAGTTATTGAAATTTTCTGGCTCTAGACTGGTCCAGCTGGAAACGTTCCATATATTGATATTAGTTTCTTTCGCCAAGTGACAAGGAAAGAGTGCTAAAGATCCAAGTATGGTCCTAGCAAAGTTTTCGTGAGGTCTTGGATTTTGTGGTCGATCCAACACAAGTGATAGTGATAATTTTAACTGGACCTCCTTTTCCAAACGATAAAATTCTATTGAAGCGGAATGATAGTGGGTATTGAAAACTTGCTTCGATCTCAAAAGAGACGAAATTCCACGCTAGAAACAAACAAGAACAAAATACATCAATTTATTTCTCCTTCAATTCCATATATTAAAATTACTTCCTAGTTCTAATTATAATTCATGAATACCATTATTCCGCATGGGAGTAGTTTGGTCCACGGCGTCAAATTTTCTGTACATATATTCTCTCTTGGAAGATGTCCGACTCTAATCACAAGCTTCTTGGGTGCAGCAGGTCTCTGGATACTTTCATGGGGCCTGAAAGCATGTACCGGTTCAATAGACGTTGCCTTATCAAGGAAGTTCAGCGAAGCACATGTCAGACCACTAAGTCTACTGCTCAGGCCCTTCCAATTAGAATCCGCTTTGCTGGAATTATGAATGATTTTATATTCAATTTTCCATCCCAATCACTCCAACTAATGCTTTTCTTCACAATAAATAATTGTCCAAATTACCTTTCATCATCAGACCCAAACCAGGCACTAATTTGCGCCCCAGTAGGCGCCGAGGTATTAGACTCTCCCCAAGAATCCAGTCTCCAGTATCCCTGCGTCAAACTGTAATGAAGTTCATACACATCATGAGCATTTAATATTTCCAGCAGCGCTCTCGGAAATATCCTAGAATGGTNATGATTTTATATTCAATTTTCCATCCCAATCACTCCAACTAATGCTTTTCTTCACAATAAATAATTGTCCAAATTACCTTTCATCATCAGACCCAAACCAGGCACTAATTTGCGCCCCAGTAGGCGCCGAGGTATTAGACTCTCCCCAAGAATCCAGTCTCCAGTATCCCTGCGTCAAACTGTAATGAAGTTCATACACATCATGAGCATTTAATATTTCCAGTAACGCCCTCGGAAATATCCTAGAATGGTCCGGATTATGTGATGACACCCGATCCGTCAATAAAAACTCCATATGCGTGTAAATATGACCACTAGGAAGGCTCCTTATCCAAAGAAGACTCTTTAAAGGCTTCATTGTGATTTGCGCAAAACGCCAATTCAACCCCAACCAACAACACCCAAAGCTTCAGCATGGCAAGTGCAACGCTTCCCATTGTCTCCCGTCTTAACCCTGCAATGTACAACAAAAAGCAAAAAAATTAATCACAATTAAACTCTAATTAAAACTCTTCCAAGCCGGTACACGGTATACAATCAACCAGAAATGTAAACAAAGAAAGAAATCACAAAGTCAACAATCCTTACCCAGCTTTAATCACTTGTTTAACTTAATTAACATCAAACTGTCTAACCACCGTTAATTAACGAGCAATTAAATTCATTTGTAACATCCAGCCTTCCAGCCAGTTTGAGTGAAGGTTTCTGTGTTGACAAACCACACCGGATGGGCTAGCAGCTCAGCTGCTTCTTGGCGGCTACACAAGCAACATGAACGTTCGTTGCTTTCATGTGTCAACTGACTCATTCTTCCAAGTGAATGGAACGCTTCCCATTGTCTCCCGTCTTAACCCTGCAATGTACAACAAAAAGCAAAAAAAATTAATCACAATTAAACTTTAATTAAAACTCTTCCAAGCCGGTACACGGTATACAATCAAGCTGAAATGTAACAAAAAACACAAAGTAAACAATACTGATTCTTAATTCTTACCCACCTTTAATCACTTGTTTAACTTAATTAACATCAACCTACCTAATCACCGTTAATTAACGAGCAATTAATTTCATTTGTGTATCATCCAGTGTGACTGTGTCAGTGAAGGTTTCTAGTTTCTGTGTTGACAAACCACACCGGATGGGCTAGCAGCTCGTCAGCTGCTTCTTGGCGGCTACACAAGCAACATGAACGTTCGTTGCTTTCATGTGTCAACTGACTCATTCTTCCAAGTGAAGTGAAAGCAGAAGCTTGTTTGGGTGCTTTTAAAGTGCATTAATTAATTGATTTTGGCTACTTGACAGTTAATTTAGTTAAGGTAGGATGGCTGCCTCTAATGACACGAAAGGAGGAAAAGTGTTCACTTTTAAGAAACGGAGCAAACCTGTGCAGGAAGTGATTTTGGACGGGGATTGTGATGACGATGACTTTAAACCTTGCAAACACCCCTTTCCAGGGGGTAAAAAGGGGGAAGTGAAACAATTCCCACCTCCGGTGGCAGCGACAGGGAAGGCACAACGAAAAGGGACCACCGTGAAAGCGCAAAAGAAACGGGTTGCGGGCAGTATATCTGGAATTGGTGGTGAAAATGATGAAGAAGAGGGTAAAAATGGGGTGTTGAAGGTGTCAGAGGAATTGGAAAGGGTTGATGTTGGGGGTGGAAAGGAAG
>JAHZMV010000207.1:0-19114 GCA_027743765.1 Coecobrya sp. COE2
TGCCGGCATTGTCGTTGGCATTGACAGAAAGGGGATGAAGCAGAAGAGGATTTTATTCCTTTCCAAGCTGACGCTTATATGAAGTATTCAAATTGATGATTATGTGAAGATGATAGTGATGTAAGACCTTGCTACAACATATTATATAAGTAAGTAGAATAAGTAAGGCAATACACGTGCAGATTTAAATAATATACATTTTCCCAAGTGAGTTCTTAGTGAGATTAAGACAATTCACATTTGCAGAATAATTACAGTAGATATGTTTGCACATTTCAAATATATTGTACACAAAAGTTGATTAAAGTTTGATCATTCGTTCGAACTTCAAAATGCATCTTTCATTCTGTTTACATTGTTAGTAAGTGTCTATGTAACTTTATACTGTTGTTGTAACCATAATGTAAAAGTGGATACAACAAAGTGTTTTCAGTATTTGTAGAATACTTATACTCTGCATCAGATAAGTATTTTCTCCCCGATATATTTCACTTTATCCACGTATCGAAATTCTGAACGCAAGAGTTTTCTGCAACAATATACAAACACTAACACCTCTTTTATTTTTAGATCGAATCTGCTGATCCAATCAAGACGATATTGTTGCTACTTTCTCGTTTTCTCGTAAAAAAGAAAGTTCAAGTGCTCCTGGAGGACTTTTTCACAGTTGATTTCTTTTTGTTACAGTAGTAAACGAGTTTCTCTTGGCTTGTAAATGGTAAAATAGTAATGTTTTTGGTATATTGGCTGGGATAAGTTTTCCTTTTTATCTGCAATCAGAGGAAAGAACCTCACGGGAATAAAAAGTCAAGTATCGCCATCCTCAGAAATCTCATTCTCAGAATTATCGCCATCTGTTTGTGCAGATTTTTGGTGTTTTTTCTCGATACATGAAAAAGTGTCGACGCGAGAAAAGGGACAAAGAAAGAAATATTCTGATAGTAAGAAAAAATGTACTGCTGGTAGTGGCGACGGTGTGGTATGTTGAAACTAATGATTATTACGATGATAGCTATTCCACGGAGGTGGAAAGTAAGGAGAGAATGATAATGTCACTGAGGTTGATGATGTTACCACAGTTATCACTACCATACCCGTAATGCTACTGAGCTTCCAGCCCGGTAGTGACAGTCAAGCATGCACCAAAAGACCGACATTCCACTAAACCAAAAGGTGAAGAATAATGGCATCACTTTTAGCTGTTGACGCCTGTATTAGTTTCAGTGATGACGGTGTTAGAAAATAAACTTGTTCGATTATAGAAAGAAGAGGAGAAAAGTTTTTTCCCTTTCTGCAACAACAATAATTTATCCCACTCGCACTGGCCTCTACTTTTTAAATGTTTGCCTTGCCTGTCACTTATCCTGGCTGTAAAGATTGTACATACCTAAGAAGAAAACAGAGTTGCTTGGCAGCACTATTCACAGAGTTCCGTGGAACCAATAACACCACAGTATAGCGTTGTTGGCTACGATGCTTCAATTACTAACCATTCATCACAAAGAGCTATGAAAAAGTTATGGCGGAGTGGCCACGTATTTCATAGTATTGTCTTTTATCACTTTCCTTGCTTTACTTGCAATGCATGTAGTTAATCATGTTCTTGATTAATGCCCTACACAGTTACGGACACACGTCTGCCGTTTTTTACGAACTTTTGTTGCCTATGTGGTTAGCAGTAAAGTGCAGATGTGGCACTATTTATGTGACCATATACGTAGAAATTTTAATGTTGGAATTTAGCAAATGGATAGTTTCTTAATAAGTACAAAGTCACAGTGTGAGTATGAGATAAAAACAGAAATCATTTAGGACGTGCTCTCTGTAATATTGCACAACGCCTACATATAAAATTATCTTTTCACCAGAGAGTGAATTAGATCCTGGTAATAACAAAACAGCCTGTTTTCGTCATTAGTCTCTTTTCCTATTTAACCAAAATAGTCGGGTAGCAAATTTTTATTTAGCTTTTAGTACAAATTGAGATGAAGATAATGATGACTACAAGAAAACGACTGCTACTCATCGACAACACTTTTGTGTACACTACAACTATTCAATAAGAGCCTCCTTTTCTTTTACAACTTTGGCTCAATGGCTCCATTTCTTCTCTCCAAGGTACTTCAACCCAGGGTGACATTTGCTTTGCTTTCTCTTTTCCCGGGCCAAAAAGAAGTTATTCAATGAAAAGTATGAGAGCAGAGCTCAACTTTTTTACTTATGTAACGAAACACCAACACTGCTTCTACTATTACCAATAGTTTTTTTCCTTTCCTTCTATTTTACTAAGGGACTTACTAAATTAATTTACATCCTCCCGTGTACTAGTAACCCCACCAGAGAGGAAAAAAGTCATCTACCAGAAACAGCAGCAATGATACTGGCATCGACTACTAGTCCTATACTCCTACTCCAACTGCTGCCAAAAAAGCTTTCTCCTCTTCTCACTCACAATCCCATTTAGCACTGGAGCACTCATTACCAAAATTGTGAGCTCTTATTATGTTTCCCACACATCCAACGGAGGAAATAATTTGAGAGTATAGTAGTGGGTCGTGCGTCGTCCTCCGGATGAATATTTGTAGTATGTTGAAGGAAATAGAGTCACACATTCAATAATACGGCTGCGGTAAGTGTTAAAAGAGAGCAACCTTTCGTAGTAGCTGTAGTACAACTAGTAGTATTGATAATAATAATAATTATTGTTATAGTGGTGGAAGCAGCACGAGACTACTAAATGGAAATAGGATTTTCCCAAAGCCAAGAAATTATCTGTTATGCTGGGTTCAGAATGTGAGAAGAAGAGGAGAACATTTTTATGGTACTAGTTTACTGACTGGCACTTACACNATAATTTGAGAGTATAGTAGTGGGTCGTGCGTCGTCCTCCGGATGAATATTTGTAGTATGTTGAAGGAAATAGAGTCACACATTCAATAATACGGCTGCGGTAAATGTTAAAAGAGAGCAACCTTTCGTAGTAGCTGTAGTACAACTAGTAGTAGTGATAATAATAATAATTATTGTTATAGTGGTGGAAGCAGCACGAGACTACTAAATGGAAATAGGATTTTCCCAAAGCCAAGAAATTATCTGTTATGCTGGGTTCAGAATGTGAGAAGAAGAGGAGAACATTTTTATGGTACTAGTTTACTGACTGGCACTTACACACGTATAAATACGAAAACATACAAGAGCAGGAGTATAAAGGTGAGATGAGGAGAGCATGATGGTGAGCAGGAACAAAAAACTATAAAGACCTGCTNTGATAATAATAATAATTATTGTTATAGTGGTGGAAGCAGCACGAGACTACTAAATGGAAATAGGATTTTCCCAAAGCCAAGAAATTATCTGTTATGCTGGGTTCAGAATGTGAGAAGAAGAGGAGAACATTTTTATGGTACTAGTTTACTGACTGGCACTTACACACGTATAAATACGAAAACATACAAGAGCAGGAGTATAAAGGTGAGATGAGGAGAGCATGATGGTGAGCAGGAACAAAAAACTATAAAGACCTGCTTGAATGATAGGAGAGAGTCGTTGAAATCATTGGGGAGAAGAAAAGGCCCTATGCTTTCTTGATTTGCGTCTGTGCTATGCTATGTATGTAAAATGTCCAATGCAAAAAAATATTGCACAAGTCCTATTGCCTTCTGTAAGAACTTCTTGGCGATATATTCTGTGCTGTCTGCTATGCTGCGTGAAGGTTGATATCAACTGGAAACTTTTTTGTCAAAACACAAAAATAAAAGAATTTGTTCCATTCAGTCGAACGAGAACAAGAAGTAGAAAGTTTATAGTTTATGGTTCACCAAATGAAATGGTGTTCTCCAACAACAGTTGCGACATGGGTAGGTAGTTCTAATGCTATTATATTTCTATGTATACCACATTACGAATACGCGTGTTTACCACACCAGTCTACAAGGGTGTATATAGTATGTGTACATATTATGATACAAAAATAAAAAGGATATTTGCTATACGATACACGATTTCATTTTTGTTTCTCTTTTAGCAGCAGGGCCCAGCCTTAAGGTAAAAAGAAGATCCGTTTCATGTAATGGTACTTTCTCTTAGATTTGCGGCGGCAGCAAGTACTATTGTTGATGATGGTGGTGGAAAACAAGGAATGACGACGGTTTGAGGAGAACGACGAGAAGTTGCTTGTTTTCTGAAATAGGAGGACGACCGTGCAAGACGGAGAGTCAGTCGTGTCTAGTGGCAGCGGTTTCGATGAGCAGAAAAAGACAGGCAGCCAAGCCACACAGCTCTACTATTCCACTACTTGCACGACTCAAGTGTGCTGCTGAACACAACACTCACTTTTACCAGAAAAGAGACGCTCTAAACGTAATATATCTTGTTGAGCCCAAGAAGAGTTGGCTGGGCTGAGGTGGATGGATGGATGGAGGAAAAGTAAAGTGGATGTATAGAAGAACGGTTAGCACAGCACTTCCACCACCACCTCCAGAGGCACGACATATCCAAAAATGTACAAGTTACTACATAACAAACTACAATGTGATAGTAAAATGCTTGTCATGATGAAATGAACAGGCAGAGCAAAGAAAAACGGAGCAAGAGTTCTTTACCAGCACCACCACCACCACCCAGATGGATGGATGAATGTGGTATACTATAATAATAGGATGTAACACTATCGTAATGTAATATTGAAAAAATGGAGTGGATAAGTAGTATGTACTCTTGTGACGGTATGTATATATGTATACAAGTGTACATGGACAGCTACGTATGTCGAAAAACGTAGTAAATAAAATGGCAGTAAGACAAGTAGACGGGGGAAAGAAAAATGTTTTGGGAAGGTGAAAGCTGTTTGCTTTCTCTTTTTCACTGTGTTAGCAAGTGCGTGTTGAGAATGTTAGCTTTTTCAGCAATGGTTACTCAATATTATCATTCCAAAGTACTTTCGTTGGTTATGTAAGAGCTCTCTCTCACTCTCTCTCTCTATTTCTCCTTCATCTTGTTTCACACCGAATAAGAGTCACATGCCCAGATGCAGTGGACTACATTTGCTGTCTTCATATCTTTTCATTTTTTGCTCTCGCTTCCTCTTTTCCACGATAAGGGCGATACCACGAGTACAATTATAAAATGTTGATTTTGTATAAAAAATTCATAGTGTGTATATGGATGGCCCATGGCAAGACACAAAATGCACACTGACTTATTCTTAAGTCATTTAAAAAGAGGGCATACTTCCTGGAAGTGAGATAGTGATACCACTCCCTATACCACGAAAAGGTTAAGCGTGTAAAAGGCACCAACAGTTACGAAGGTTGTACCAAGCAGCAAACTGTAAAACGAGAAAGAAAATTTTCTGTGCTGTAGGTAGTGGTGATCGTCAGAATCATTAAAAGAATCACCTATAGTAGGTAGGTCAACTTTATTCTATCGGATTATTTTGTGCTTTTGGCAAATTGACTGACTGCATGTCAACTTCTAAGAACTTTCCCGTCACCTCTACTTTCTTTCATGATTAACCTTTATTAGCAAATCAAAATAGCATTGTTTCCTTTTAGTAAGCAAAACATTTAAAGGCAGTGGCAGCAGTGGCTATGCAAAGCATGAACAAACTAATCCAAGATAGAAACGGTACCCAAGTGTTGGAATAATAACCTTACGTGAAAGTGAGTCGTTTCATAAAAAGTTTATGCTATGGCATAGTAATAATACACACGCTGGTGTCCTCTATATTCCTTCGCTTTTCATTTTCGTCACCCTGTTCATTTCTCCTGTCACTCAGACCGCCTTCTATAAGACGTTGCCCTAAGTTCTCTTCTAAAAAACAAGGTCACCAGGGCACAGTGAGAAATACAGCACCACATATGGCTTTTAATGTTAAATAAATTGAGAGAAAACAAGGTGAAGTGACTTATCTTTATTTTTCCACATATGTTCACTTCACTTATTCTTTTTGCCATTTTCCTCACACCGCAACGACTACAAGACTGGGACAAGCAGGGAATATAAAAAAGTGTTAGGGAAGTACATAAGAATGACAGATCACATTTTGCAATAGTGGTTCTTTCCTCTCATGCTTCAATAGTCCACACAAGATACAAATTGGCAGCAATCAAACTCTCCTATTTTCCAATTTAGCTAAGTAGTACACTTCTTTAAGCTGACAACTTAACATCATGGTTTGCGAAATACTAAACTGAAAACTGTCCCATAATACCGTAACAAAACTTTGTAGGGAATTTTATTTTCACTGATAAAATTGGCCATGTATTATTAGGATATAAAAAATAGCTTGTACATTTTTTTAAACTTCTCTTATTGTATATATTTGAAGTAAAGTCTAATATAGTCAAGATTACATTTTCCATAATTACAAAAAGTAGGAGAATTTCTAGTTGCCATTCTGTTTGGAATCTTGAATGACAGGAAACCACACATGGCACGATAAAATGGTCGTGCACCATCATGCATCTAGGTAGACACATCGGCATGTGAAGTTTTTTCTTCTATCTTGACAATTTTTTATATAAAAAAAGTTCCCATAATACTTCACCTTTCCCACTCTATTTTTCTCTTCACTTTTCTTTGTCAATAGGGCTAGTACAAAGATAGGAAGGAAAAGAGGAGAAGGGTGAAAAGTTTCTTTTTCTGTGCTAGAAACTTAAGTCACATTATAAAAACATGCAGTTATTTCTTTCTTAACACTTTTTGCTCCTCTCTTTCACAAAGTTTCTTGCTTTTTACATGCATTGAGTATCTTCAGTTGGTAAGAGTACACACATCCATGCTAAGTATTTTGCTTATTCTTCAGTAAAAAGTCTTTATAATATATGTACCTATACATTATTATTATCACTCATCTCTCACAGCGGATGGCTCCCTTTTCTGCTTGGTTGTTACATTTTACAGTAATCGTTTGTGATGAATAAAAAAAGATGATTTCCGAATTATAATCGGAGACATGACATGAATGTATTGGGAAGGAAATAGGGAAAGGCATATGACATATGTATTCCTGGCATAGTATTTAATATATATGCGATCGTCACTTCACTCTTGAACGAACATCGCATAGTGGCTTATACATTTGAAGAGAAGAAATTTTAAAAGCCACTCAAACTTCATGAATGAGCAGGGAAATGAGCCGAGAACCACATAGACAGACAGGCGTAAAACCCACTACAGACAGCCATTCTTCTGGTTGCCTGATTTCATTTCTTTACAGTTGTCTTTGTCATTAAGAATAAAAAAAGTTCATTCGGCATTACTTAAATTCCATCACGATTAGAGGACCGAAGACCAGAGCTCATATTGATTATTTTTAGCCTGGAATTTTATGAATTTTATACATGACTGTAATGGTGTACTGAATTTAAAACAGCTATATAATTCGAATTACGATGTGATTGAATGTTTTACACGAAAAAAGGTGTACCCTTTTTCGAGTATCTACAAAACGACATGAAATGAAATTCCACCACGTTTATATGCATCCTTGAGTAGTAATCGTACTCGTTCAACTGATCGTGTGACGCTGTGGCTGGTAAGATATATTTTGACCTTGCTTCAGCAATACATTCACAAATGAGAATATTTCATCGAAAGAAAGTGCCCGTCTTTTTTATGTGTAAGTAATTTAACAGGGATTTTCTAGCAATCTTCTTCCGGTTTTTTTGAGTGAGGAGAAAAACTAAACAGCCAAGAGTATTAAGGAATCCATCAAAAAGAAAACTAAACTCTTTTTAAGCCGGATGGAAGACGGGATGAACATGATTTTTGTGTTCATAAAATTTATACATAAGTTTTATGAGCAAAACTTTGAAATGGCAGTGTTTAATGGAGGTAGTTCTGTCGAATATGTCTATTTTATCCCAATATTTCTTTTTGCACATCATCGCATTCAAGACAAAAATCCAAATAATAAAAAGAACTAGATAGAAGAAGTATTAAAGCGTTTTATAAGGCACTAAAATGGCAAAACAGTTTTTTGAAGTCTATCATCGCCATACAGCGTGCCATCATCATCAGTTTTCATTTTACGTGTCTTCGCTATAGAAGTAAAGGGTAGCATAAGCACCTTACAAAAATCGCGATAAAAGGAATTATAGGTACGTGTAAAGCGCGGATGGGCCATTTTGAGAAGACCCATTTATACACGTTACACCTCATCCTCTTTGCTATTTTCGGTAAGCTCTTGTGGAAGTGCCATATTCCTTTCCTGGCGATTACCTATGCTGCAGTACATCTTTCCGGCTCTCTCTTGGTAGCCTATAACATTCATATAATATGAACATGGGCTACGGACGTCATGATCATCAGATAAGGATAAAGATTTCTTTGGGGTTTGGCTGCTCCTGTTCTATCCATTTTTTACCTTCTGTTGCCTCACCACCAGAATTGCAATAGACTCCTGAAATGGGCAAAGGCGAAACCATATCGCCCACGTGCAGTGGTCTCTAACAACAGCCCACATCATGAAAATACTAAATGAAATAAATCTAGAAATTCGCATCACATCACTGGACTATCCAAACACACGCAAACATTTTCCACTCCTTTAGTAAAGTCCCAAACAGCAAGTTCACCAGCAATTCATGTGCTCCGCAAAATAACCTAACGAAACTTTTTTTAAACGTGATGCAAAATGCCTAAAACTTCATACTTTGTACTCAATCCAATGCAGTTAAGATTACCTGGCGTTACGTGTACGTCAAAAAAAGTTAAAAAGTTAACTCTGCACAGTTTTATCTCTGTCGTATGCTATACCAAATGGAAAAGAATGCTTCAGGGAAAAGTCCCTTTTCCCAATTGCTTTTTCATAAACCAGTGAAGCATTTGAACGAAGAAAAAAATGGCATTTTATTATGTTTTTCTCATCTCATCTTTCACCGTAATAAGTCTAACGTGCTTTCCATTGTATTATTATGAGCAAGAATACGCTCACACATGTGGAATAGTTAGGTAACGGGGATTCATAACTTGTACTTTCATTACAATATATGTATTTCCCAATTGAGCAACTTAATATATATTATGCTTCTGTCAGCCTTTTACATTCTTTTGTCCGTAAGCTGTGTATGAACTGTAAAGTATGATATGACAAAATTACACTTCAGTGTGCCTATTTGCCCGCATTTTCATATCTTCACTACAATCCTCTACACATTTTGTATTTTATTTCTTTAATAAACATTCATCTGAAGTTTCATTCTTTAGTTTTACCTGAAAAACAAACCAGTAAAATGGGCTTGTGGCAGTGATAAAACTTTTTTTCTATTTCTTCAACAAAACAACAGTAGTATGCCCGACAATACAATAATAGTAATACAAATAGTGTTCTCTACTGACTGAGGGAGCAAGAAAGAGAAAACAAACTCTGCCACTACTGTACCACCACATCCCTCACGGCCAAGTCTTTAAATTATGCTTCTCGTTGATATACCCCATGAATACATGAAGGAAAAAGGTGATTTCTGGTTGCGTTGTTGTTTACCATACGGCACGATGAGTATATGCATTCATTTTTATTTTCTGACTGAGTACCCGCTTGTTGATTCCAAGTTTCTTTGAAAGCACACACACACACATCATAACATACATAATACCCAGGTACTTTTAAAATTACACCCTACTTGTACACAACGACAACCAAAACTCGGTATTCTTTCCACGTAATAGCTGTCTGCCTGCCTATGTACTTTACGACCAGACCACCACAACCAACCACTATCATCAGGATGTCATTTCATTTTGCTTTCCATTCACTATACCCCACTATTCATCGGTTAGGTAAACAAACTTTTTTTATAGAAGAATGAAAAAGAAAAGAAGAAAAAATCGTCAGCATTGTCACTATAACACAGGTGTCTTTCAGGTAACATCAAGAGTAAACTGGGCAAAAAATATGAAATGTACAAGAAACTTCCGCTGTTGTTAGAAAGTTGAAGAAAACTATGAGCACGACTGCTAATTCTATTACAGTTGTAAAAATTCGTTCATAGAAATGTACATCCTACCTAAACGTAGGTTTAATATCAACAATTATATAAATGTACCTACATACATGGTATTTATATAATATGTAATGGGTATCCATTAGATTATTACTAGATATTAAATTACGTCATATAGATAGAGAAAGTTAACCAGATAGTGCTATAAAACACTAATGTCTCTAATATAACGAGCATGAAATGCAATCTTTCAATGTAATATTAGAACCAAAAAAGTTTATGTCGGTCGATGATTAAAATAAGTACATAAAAGTTGACAGTTGGTTAGATAAATATTACAAATGTTTCCCTCTGCGTTTTGTAGTCTACAAGGTAGTCGTAATATTTTCCTTCTATTAAATATGTGACAAGACAAATACACTTTTACATTTGCTGTACATTCCTCAACAAAGGAACACTGAAAGCAAAAGCAATATCAGTAAATTGGTTACTAGCTATCGCAAAAATTTGTAAAGTAGGTGTTCTTGTTTCATACAATTTTTCCTATTATCGGCAAACGAATACACTTGATGATGGGATGGGTAGGTGATATGCGACAAAAACATTACATCATCTCATCACCAGCGTACAAAGTTATCGATAAAGTATTGAAATAACCTGCATGAATATGAATATAAACTGTTTCTGAAAGGAGCATAGAAAAATAGAAAACATGACGAGACATGCAAGTTGTGTATTTGTGCTTGCTTTTTTGTCGTTGCACATCCACAGGTGTAGTTTATGTTTGTGTCAAGCATGTAGTAAAAGTTTACACATATTAACGTCAATGTCCTTTACAGACAATCAACCAAGCATTACTATCATGATGACACCACTGCTATTTCTCCTTATATTTTCCTATTTTTTCTGGCTTATTTTCATGTCCTGAATGCTTCTAAGGACAACATGATGAGTGCCTCTATTCTACATAAAAGTATGATGTGCTCATAATAAGGAAGCGTTGCGTTGGGTTCACTTGGTTGCGCCATCACTTGTCATATTCCATTCACTTGTCTTCTCACCATCCTTCCAAGCCCCTTTCATTTCATTCAAATGACTTTTTGCATTATTAATGAACACTTTCCATTGGAGACAAGAGCAAAGAAAGCAATAATAGTTCTATTTCCTTATAAAAACATTATGTATGCGTCCTTTACACACACCACCACTGTTTAAACAAGTGTGAATACAACATACAACTACATAATATCCCGAAATATTGCGCAGTATAAAGAAGACGATATTGACGGGCGTTTTTATACCTACAGACGACAAGGCACCTGTACGCTCCGTCAAGGTTCATGTACCTGCCTTCAATAATATTCCTAAGAGCATTTCCGTTCAAAATTGTTGTTAAAATGATTTTGCAACTCGAATGAATGATAATAGTGCTAAAAGCAGCAAATGAAAATTAAAACATGCAGATCAAATGTATGTGATACGGATACTGATTATAATTGGCCATCATCATCCGTCATTCTGAAATGCAAGTAATTTCTCAAACATTGAAAAGTTTTGCGGCTTATAAATTATAATGATAATGATAATATGAAGCGCACAGAGAAAAGCACTTGAGTTTGAAGAGCTTGATACATTTACTGGTTTTCTTCTTCTTTTCATCATGTCAACAAAAGAGTTTTTCATTCTCAAAAAAATGTGTAGAGTAAAGTGGGTAGATTCAAAAGTTATGACGTGGATACGGAATCTTACATTTATATAGAATTATAATACGCATGCATATGTGCCATTAATATACATATTAACTGGTAAGTAGACCATATACTTGACTCACTTGAAAAAAATCCAACCCAAGCTCGCTCGTTTATAAACTTTATTCTGTTATTGTTGTTGTTGCTGGTGAAAAAAGCGAACACTAACAAAACTCAGCTATGCACTTCATTTTACCATTTACTACTCCTCCTCTCAAATGGTTTCATTACGTACAGCGGTAGCGAATTCGGAAGACCTCTCCCGAGTAGCTGAGTATTCCCAAAACATCATTCCTTTTGTTATAAACTACCTTACTGAATGAAGTTGAAGGGGGAAAAATCTGAAGGAAAAGGAAAAGCAAGAGAGCATCGGTGTAACAGCAACAACATTAGAAGTAGCAGCTCACATCACCACCATCATCACACACTGCTTCTTTCTCCTTGTTCCTGCTCAGTAACTGACAAAATATACACAAGATGTGTTCAAACTCAGATTCCATGAGAAAAAGACTCTCCGAGAGTTCACTTTCCTACAGAGAATTACTGAACAAATCGGAGAGACCTGTAAAGATTGCAAAATAAAGAGAAAGCGACCAAACCAGCAGCCACCAACCTAAACACGTCCTTTCTCTCTCGCTGTGTGTTCTCTGCTTTCTGTGGTGATGGCACGGTCTGGTGTGTCTATTGAATGTGTACGTGGGCCAAACCATTTATGTTGCTAATACCCTTTCCTTTCCAACTAACCTGCTTTTGTTCTTCCCTTTTTCATAAGTAACTCATCGTTTGTGGGAAGCAAGATTTCGCTTTCAGCTTTCCTCATCCCTTTTACTTTATATTCATCTGCCCAATTACAAAAGAAATAGGTAAAGAGTCGGTAGAGCCAGGAGAGCTCATTTTCACTTTGTAAAGAAGTTGAAAGTACAAGAGGAGGAAGAAATGCGTTAGTTTTGAGATAAAAGAAAAATATTACTTATTATTTTGTGCAATAATCTGTTGTTATTGCAAGAAAAACGACAAAAAGATTGAAAGAATAAAAACTTAACTGTGTGCCTGTTTAAGCTCTTACCTGCGCTTCTGAAGCCACTATTATTAGGGCGGAAATATTAATAATGGTAATAACAATATAATAATAAATGCTGACAAAGAAAAAAGAAAAAGAGCACTCCCATAGGCAATAGTCTATAGGGTACAATTTAATATGCCTTTAAAACTTGTTGAAATCTATACGAGCTTCTGAAAATGAAGTAACAGAAAGTAACAAAAAGCGAAATTTATTATATGCATATTTTTTTCTTGTTAAGACGTATATATACCTATGATATTATTCGTTTTTATTCATTTCGTTCCGTATTGTTAAGTTTCCATACAAAAATATTTTCATGTAAGCACTCAGCCTTTAGGAAGGAGAGAGTACATCAACGTGATAAACGATAGCTGTCACAGAAAAAGAAGTAGTGTAGATACATATAAATCCCACGTAACTAATACCTCTTTAATACGTACGTACAGTGTGCCAAGGGTAATAATGATAAAATGGATGTTGTTTCCACACATTTACTACAAGATATATGATATGAAGATGCTACCTATATTATCATGTCAACATCTCATCATTTTCCGAAGCAAGAAAGAGAATCTTAAATCCACACGCTCATATATTTATTTTATAGGTCAGCTATTTATAGTTGTATTCGGACCTATTGCCTGATTTTAACTAACCAACCGATCCATGAGAGAAGAATACCTGTACTTTACAACGATATTTCTAAAGTGAAATTCACTCGTAAGGAAAGCTTTCTCTAATGTTGGAACATTTGTTTTATTGAGCAGATACGTTTTACTATGCCCATTAGGCTGGCTAGTGTAGTGTAAGATTATAAACTCTTCATGAGGTGAGTAAGTGCACAGAAGCTTTGTTTGTGCCTTGGGGATGCATATGGAGATGTGAACGTACATTTCATCTTTTATCATCATCACATTTGGCTTTCGTATTGTATTTCAAAAGGAAAATTCACTAATAATAGTAGACAGTTTGTGCTTTTCCAACACCCGCTTTTTCCGCCATAGGTATCATATAGTATATGGAAACTTGAATAGAAATAAGTTATGAGAAACAACACAAAGTAAGATGAAAGCGCAGGAGGACAGGAAGGGATGCCTAATAATTTCCCACTTGCATTGTATGCACTGACCGGTTTCTAACTATATGCTATGCTTACAGCATATGTCCCCATCTCGTTTTCTCTCTCATTCTCGTTTACTTCGTTATCCTAATTTGACCTCTTCGCTGGTAGGCTTTCTTCATTGAGATTTTCACAGAAGCCAGGAAAGGAGACGGATGTTGGGTAATAGTGAAATCCTAATCCCAAACATCCGTTTGCCTTTCCTGTTGTCTTCAATCACCCAGAATGGATGTGACTCAACAGCCAGCAAGGACCATAAAGGGAATAAAGGAAACCCCGTCTGCTTGAATAAAAGCATACATCATTATCGTTTCCAGTATTAAATAGACACAACCACTTTATACGAATATTTATTTCCGGCTGTCTGTCCGTGTACAGGATATCTCCAAAACGGATTTTTACTGTTAATATATTGGGCTAACCCGCCGACACTGGTTAGGAAATGGGAAAGACAAATTCAAGAAGGGGTAAGAAAACCGACACACTATTTATCATCTATTCTGATATACAAAGAAATTTTGAGCCATTTCTCTGCCTTATTATTGTAAGTACGGATAATATTTTTTGATTAATTTAATTCGAATAACATACAAAGCAAAAAAGGATTCATTCGGCATCTGAAACTTGGTTTTCTCTTGCTGTTCCACTATACCTTTTAATTGTTTAGTTTACTAATACATATTAATACATATTGTATTTGCACCTTTTATGGCGCTACACCTTGAGAGCAAATAGATAACTCAAACATGTAGTACTAAGAAATGAGATGTTGTTGTATCTAAGTATCTATATAATATTCGTAAACAAGACGCATTTCGTTTCTTGCTTTATTCATTATTATCCTAACTGACAGTTCTTTTTAATGTACATTCTATTTGCGGTATCCATAAAGAAATTTTCTTTTTCTGTAAATCAGTAAGCTGTACGTAGAACAACACAATCTTGAATTTATCAAAAGCAAGATAGGAAAATATTGCGCAATTACTTTTCTCTGAAAACATTGTACATTATGTTAAAACAGCTAAGCTAAAAAAATCATTTTTTTCTGGAAATTGCAATTATAGTTATTATAGCTTTTGCGAAACTTACAATTTATGAGCACATACTCCTCTTGTCATTCGATACCAAGGCCCATTAGTTCAACATGTTTATACACATCATTTGTAACCAATTACTGTAATACTATGGAATGCTTACATGAAATATTTACGTAATCAATTTGAGTACATTTAATTTTCTAAGAGAGTTTCAGATTTGTCTGATAATTTTAGTAGAAACACCGTCATCTAAAGTCATAATCGAACATTTTTAGCCTGGTCTGCAATTCAGCACAGCCTACAAAATTCAATTCAGTTCAAGGATCTATTTGATTTTTCTCATTTGTTATTACGGAGACCTTATTATTATTACTAATCCTATTAAATGTTGTTTCTTTATCCTATTATTACCAATCATATTCAAGTAATAATAATAACACTTTACATGTTACAATTGATAATGCTCATCATTTGGAGTTTTAGAAAAAAGAAGGTTGAAAAGAGCAAGATTTTACCGATAACGAAAAGTAGTGCTTCCACACTGCGGTAGTGTAACCAAATGCGCTGAACTATGAAATTGTTGCTCAGAAGAAGCAGGTTGAAAAGAGCAAGATTTTACCGATAACGAAAAGTAGTGCTTCCACACTGCGGTAGTGTAACCAAATGCGCTGAACTATGAAATTGTTGCTCAGAAGAACCAGATTATTATTTTGGTATATGTCAAATACGGAGCAAAACTAACTGCTTTTACTTTCTTTCTGTTGAATATGTATATAGTATTATTACACACTTGAAAAAGCAGATTAATGATCCATTGGTTCTCTTTCGATGTAATTTTCATGTGTACGGTCTTGATGATGATTCATTGAGCATTGAAGGGAAAAAGAAAGCTAATGGTTTCTTTCCAAGAAAAGATTTTTATTAAAACTGATACCAAGAAATCGGTCCTATGTAATTTTCATGTATACGGTCTTGATGATGATTCATTGAGCATTGAAGGGAAAAAGAAAGCTAATGGTTTCTTTCCAAGAAAAGATTTTTATTAAAACTGATACCAAGAAATCGTTCCTTCCTACCATATATCATATATAATATAGCTTTGGATGAATGTACATGTGCTCAATTTATTTATATATCGTCTTAATACTAATCTATTTTTGTTTCATAAATGGAATTGGAAATTTTCAATTTAATGGTAGCTAGATTTCGTTTATTGTGAAAAGTATGTTAAAAGCATTGATTTGGTCCAGAAAAATCAAACAAATCAGTTTTCATCAAATAAAAACATGAAATCTGAAATGAATCAAAATCTATCGTATCCATTCTTTCGCAGGCAAACAACCATCAATGATCGTTGGGCAGGCTGAAATATTTTAAAGCGTGCTTCGTTTTTGGCTGATAGTACTGCCTGTCATGAGATTATTATATAAGATAGAACGATGCACACATGAGAGTATGGTAGATATCGGAATTTGTTTTTTCCTCAAGCAAACATGCGAATTACGGAGAGCAAACACACCAACACGCTCTGTCGCTCCTTCCTTATTTATAAGATATCATAGCAAAAGCCAAACCAGGTTATATTTTTATTTTTTATCCATCATTGATACTGACTTCGCATGTTTCGGCTTTCTTGTTGCCTTGTCGGATAAGGTAAATATGTATGAGAAGGAACAGTTTCGAGAACCAAATGCATGCATGAAATTTTACTTCTCAAGAATGAAGAGAGTGGGAGAATCTAGATATCGTACGAGTGTACATAGTAATATGCAGTGCAAACAGGATGAGATGAAGAGTGTACAATAAAGCGTAAAGACATCATAGGTAGCAAAGCAAATATCCTTTTCTTCTGGAAGACCGTCACGGAGAAAAGAAATATTATCATCTTTATTCTCGAACACAATTTATTCGACCAGGATTCTTGTAGTTGCCGGAGTAAGAATAATACCTTGTCTCGCAGAAACATGCTATTTCTCCGCACAATTTTGACTCTCGCTTTTCTTTTCTTTTGCCGTCGTGTGCAACGGGATCATTTGAAATATCAAAATTATTATTATTATTATTACCATTAACCATTCCATTCAGCCAAGTAAAGTAAATCTCAGATGATGAAGCGCGCACGGATGAAACAAGAAACACGAGAATGCAAAGATAAAAATGCTTTATGATTGTTGTACTACAACGGGGGAAAGCGGTACGTGTTGTAAAATTTAACAAGAAAACGGCAAAATGAAACTTTCAAAAACACACTCAAAGACAAGATGTTTCCGTTTCTGCCTTTTTGTGCTCATATGCAAAGTATGTATGGTAGTAACAGGGATTTCCTATATTTTTGCTTTAATACTTTCGCCCATTCCCTTTCTAGATGAAAGGTTACAAAGATACACAGTGGCAGTAAAGGGAATACCTGGGAGTGACTAGATGAGATGCATGATGCACGGATCGATTTTCATCTTGAAGATTTTCAAGAGAAAGGAAAAAGGTCTCGAGAATCTTTCATCCTGCCACAGACTAGGAGAGTGACTGCTAGCCCGGTAGTAACATTGCATTGTACTAATACCACAGTCGTTCTAGCCAGTTTCCTATATATAAAGAAATTCATCACGTCACCGTCACCAGTGATCTGTAATGTACGCAAGTCTAATACTCCTCGCATCTACATATATTTTTGTCACACGTATAGCTCAAATGTCCGTAGATAAATAACAGCCATAAAAGGTAAAAGTAAATGTATTTTCAAAGTGAATGCCCGTTCTATTCTCCACAATGCAAGTTGGCGATAATATGGTTACAAGAGAAGAGGAGGAAAATAGCAATAAAAAGGAGGAGAATGATGGTAATATTGTGAGCGTAGGACCTTGGTTTTTAGACGGAAGCAATGAATTTTCCGTGTGTCCTCTCGCATGTATACCTACGTCTTTTGGCCTTTTACTTCTCACAACGGCAAGTGCATAAATGTAAGGCTGAACTGAATTTAGAGAGAAAGATCCTTTCAAGTGTACACATTACAAAGGCAGTAAATTACAAACGAGCAAACATACCTGCTATGCGATGTGAGGTACAATAAAACGATCCTGATAAATAGTTATAATGCGTGTGTATAATATGTATCTTCTACCACTGACACTAAGCTATAGGTAGGCCAGTTTAATAAAATTTCGCTCCTTGTGAATTCTGGAGAGCTTGGCGTAGAAAAGGACCCCATATTCTCATTATCATCATATTAGTTTCTGTTAACATCAAATGCTATGTCTATAAAGGAAGGATACTAAATACGTTAACCATTTTTACTAGCCCAAACAATATATTCCAGTAATGTAATAATAAACAAAGTTGACTTTTAATGTATTAATGGAAGTAGCGCTGTATGGAAATTCACTTCAATNAATACGTTAACCATTTTTACTAGCCCAAACAATATATTCCAGTAATGTAATAATAAACAAAGTTGACTTTTAATGTATTAATGGAAGTAGCGCTGTATGGAAATTCACTTCAATGCTGGCACCGGTAGTGGTAGAATCGATTGTAAAAAAGACAGACTTTTGACAATATTTATTTCTTGCAATACTATTTTTTAAACCAAGGTTCAATGGCAGAACATGATTAAATTTTGTTTCTGTATTAGAATCCATAGTACTTGTGTACAGTAAATGTACTGGTTGGCAAAATTGGTTCTAGTTGGATCCTCATGGACTTTGGAGTTTGGACCTCATTGTATTGAGATTAAATCACAATAAACAGTAATAATAATATAGCTGGGTTTTCTCCTTTGCGATTTTAGATTATAAAAATGTTTATGTAGAACGATCACACACGAACGGATGAAAATGACAAAGCCTACAGAAGAAGTAGCAAGTTGTATAAATAGTATGGAAAGTTTATATAAATTCCTGTGTCACTTACATCGAATTTGCTTGTGGTATTATGAAAGCAATATCACAAATATTATATAAGTGTATTATGGTAAAAAGCTGACCTGAAATTGCACTTGGGAAAAGAATTTCATTATCAACATCAGCCAAGAGAAAGTAACCACCACTCCAAACCAACTTCAGAATCATAACTTGTGTACCCAAAAGTAAAATGTATATACATAGTTCCTCTTATTTTCTTAAGGAAAAGAAGCGGTGTTCACACCGTAAAACCATAAATCTATTAATCTATACAACAAAAACACCTGTGTGTACTCTTTATCC
>JAHZMV010000208.1:0-16165 GCA_027743765.1 Coecobrya sp. COE2
GTATGTTGGGAAATTTTGCAGAGGCTTGAACATTAGATAAGTAATGCTTTAGTTTCTGTGGGTAGAAAATATCAGCAATAAATCCGACGGAGAAGAGAAGGGGAACGAAGTGGGACTAATGAAAAGATTTCATTGGCTATAGCTGCAAATCGGGATATTAATTCCCTAAAGCATCATTCTTCAGATGTCTTGTATGCATATTTATTCTACATTCATTTGTGTAGTTCCTTATTTTTTTGCAGTGAAAGTTCTTAAAATATTTCTTACGTTAATGTAACAATAAATAAAAACGAGTTCATATTTACAACCTTATGCATTGCGATACTTGAACTTGAATGTTACGAAAAAATGAGCCAAGCCATTGCGAAAGTACAAAAATTGCCGCATATCAGCAGAGCGGAAACTAAAAGTACGCACGAATAACACCACTTGTACTGTTTTAAATGTTGGCGAGCAGACTGTTAACAAATACAATCAAGGTCATATTTTTGGATGGGATAAGAAAAAGATGGAAAAATAATGCTCTAGAAAAGGAAAAAATGCCCTGTACATATGTGTACCCGACCTGTACTCCGTTTTATTAGCCCTTTGCTGAGCATGTTGTATCGTATTCCACACTGCACGCCATGATCCCATGTTTCTCGTCACGATCAAAAAGAAAAAATTCAATGCATAAAACATGACTAAAAATTATTGTTCTTACTCTTTGACTACCTAAAGTGGATACTTGCACATTAAAAGTTTTTTTTTCTTTGTACATGGTATGTATGTATGTAAAGTTTTAAAATGAAAGTTTAATAAAAGAAGTACAAGTACAATATAAACAAATGATGGAGTACATCTGCTGGATTTTGTGCTTGCGTAAATTGTATAATTAATGCCTTTGAATTTTTCTCTATTTTTACAGTTAGTGTGTTCCTTGCCATTCTTTGTTTAGTGATCAGCATCTGCCTGCTCGAGTTTTATTTGGCAATGCTGCTATTAAACGCAACAAAAAAGGTATAGTTGAATATGTTTTCATTTCTGGTCTATTGTTTCTGAGATGAATGCTGCCTAAATCATTGATAAATATGATGATTAGTTCAAATAATGCACTGTAACTTATTTACATAAAGCACAATCCTTGGTTCGTTATGCCTTATGCAAAGTTTTCGATGATTAAATCCCCTTTCTCCTGCATCTGCTTACATTAGCAGTCATCCAAAGCGAATAGGAAATATATAAGCGGAACACCTAGAAGGAATTAATTAACAGCCCTGATTTTATGAAAAGCACAAATTAGATAGTTTGCTAGTGTATAAATTTTGCTTTGGATGGAAACAACAATAATACTTAAAGTTTCATACAAAGTCTAAGTAATTCTGTGAAGTGACAATGTGTCTCTAATCACGGGGTAGGACGAAAGCATTAAGATATGTCTATATGTTAATCTTCTTAGCTCCTTCCACTCAGCCAGAAGAAATAAATATATATTTTCATTTTACTAACAGGATTGTCTGGAAGCATAACATTTAGAAATCAACTTCTTAAGGACAGGACATTTAAAAGATATCTGTAAATTGTAGCCCACTCTGCGTATCTAATGAAATGATCTTTATTGCAGTATTGTCAAAATTTTACAAAGGAATTGTCGCCATTAATAGAGGTCTGTTAAAGTATTGTTTTGTGCCCACATTACGTTTGTTAGTTTTATTGTTCCAGAGCAATGCAATAACTCCAGGCAGTTGGCAGTATAATATTTCATTTCCAGGTTGCATGCAATCATAATTCCGTAGATAATTAGTAAAATGGAAACCGGAAGTCAGCTCTATATATCTAGCTGAGTGGTACTCATATTCCTTCAATGTAACTTTCACGTCACGTATCCTATACTTTTAGAAACTGATACAGTGTTATATAATATAGGTAAATATTATACTAAAACGCGCAGTTATGTAGGCAATGTCTATGTTAGTATTACACAAACATCATAGTGTTTTACCGTAACTAATTCTGATTTACTGCAACGCTCTCATAATTCAAATAATAGTTATCACATTCCAGTCCAATTCTTCGTCAACGAGTGCCACGAATAAAATTGCATAGATATTTCGTATCGTGATATAGGGACAAAATTACAGTGCCTGTAGAAATTTGCCATGTTGCAGTTATGTATTGTTTTTTGCCTGTAAGGGGACGAGGTTTATTTTTTTAAAGGAAGGAACTTGTATAATAGGCTGGAGTAGACCGTAGACCACTAATAATAGATTAAATTCCGGTTTTATCTGCATGCTACATACCACATGCTCTGACAGCCCAAGGAATGGGGTTTTTAGCTTAGGTTTAGTTTAACTAAAAGTGACCTTGCGAGTTGTCCACTCAAACAACGTTATGGCATGATCGCTAATATGGCTATAATTTGTGCTAGTAGCACTTGACTGTATGGGATAGTTTCCGTCGTTCCAAATTTTTACTCGCACTTTGTAATGGAGAAAAAAAGAAAACTTTAGTGAAACTGTGGCAGGCAATTGAGGCAATATTTATGTATGACGATATATTGCCCTGTTGTCTGTCACCATTCATTTTATGAGACGAAGAAGGACATGTTCCCATGAACAAAACTTTCTTTTTCTTTTCCCAGCTATGAGTTTGAAAATTATCCACTTTCTTTTCTACGAACCCTTTTTGCAATAAAAACAAATAGTTAACGTGTAGCGTGTCTGACGTAGATTATATTGATAAAGGTTCTTATATACTGAAATGCTTTGTTTCTCAACAGAAAAAAGTGACAAGCTGCTATCTATACTGGAGATTGGTTGTGGTCGTCCTCCTCATCGTTCTTTTTATTCTTGGAGCTGTTATATTACATTCCTACATCTTTCCGATAGCAGTCCTGGGAACGATAGTGTGCCTCTACAAAATTTACTGCTTTTGGGTAGTAAAAGCTTTCGTGGCAAGAATAGGCACTGAGGCTGCAGATAATTTGGACAGTTTGCCAACAGTATGTGGAGAAAATGAAGAATTTACCAAGCTATAAGCTAGCTCGTATTTGAAATCTACACATTTATAAAACGCACTTTTACCTAAATTAGCAATTTATTTCCCCGTTTGCATTCCATTACTACCCATTTTACAATATGCAACACCTTTTCTATCCGCACTGTGGAAGTCGTAAATTTTACATACATAATATGATGGATGACGAAAGAGACTGCTATTCTGTCTTGGGGGGTTGTGAGACACTGCAGAGGTTAACGGTATCATTGCATTGCAGCACAGCAACAGCCAAAAACAGAGTTCTTCTTACTCACTTCAACCAGGCCAGCACCCGAAAATACATATAAATAAAAAAACTTGAGTGATGGTTTTTCACTATGCAGACACACAAAGACACAGAAAGAGAAATGTTATATAGGAACAACTTTCTTTGTTCTCCAGTTCTGCTTTACTTTCATTTCGCTGGGTTCACATTCGTCTTTGTTTGAAATGAAGGCTATACGAATATTTCCTCCTTATAGAAAACTAAACAAAACTGCCGTGCTGTTTTTGTGGTATATATTGTTTGTTCCTCAAGCACATCATAAAAGGAAGGAAAGGCAAAAAAGTGTAATTGTCATCAACATCCCAAAGCCTTAGTTTTTGTTGCAATGATTCTTCATCCAATTTAGCTTATACCAGTTTGAACAAACAACGCATGAGATTTTTCCTTGTTCTTCATCACACAAAATACTCTAAATAATACCCTTATAGACAGGAAGGCGTATCAAAACTGTTGATTAATAATAGCGCTGAGCTATTTAGAAAATTCTTTACTCCTACGTATAAATGTTATGCTTGTGAATGGGTTTTTACTGTGCTGTCAGAGTAATAGAATACAAAAACTCCATGGGCTTCCGTTTTGCGCACAAAATTAAAACTGGAAGAAGTGAAAGGAGAAAGTCCAAAAATACCAGACAAAGAGAAAGACGTAAACTGACTGTGAGACAATGTAAGAGTGGTGAAAGCAACTACATTATATACTTTAATAGTTGCGATTTTTCAGAAAGAAAGCTTAGTTGAGGTTGGTTTTGTTAAGTAGCCAAGTCAGTTCAGCGTACAATGTCGGAAAAATGACACAAAGGGATGATGAAAGACCATGTTATGTATATATTACAATTCTTGTAACCTACTCTCTATAAAATGTACTAAAAAGGAACGAAACGCACCAACTTAACTAGTGGATAATTTTCATGTTTAAGAAGAAGCTCACTTAAACAACACAAAGGGCTAACCACTGTGAAAAGTAAATGATCGCTTTACCTTCAACAACAAAGTTAAAGAAAACGTTACAATAGTATGTAGTTATAGTCAATAAATTCAGAGGGGGCTTTTAGTTGGACTTGACTCACTCACAAGTGGGAATATAAATATTATGCTCAACACATTAAAACAGGAGAAAACTTTTGTCCATGTGTTTATAGCGAACATGACTTTTAAGGAAATTAGCTAAGAAAGTTGTAAAACCCATAATCTCATTCTTCATTTTTTTCCTGTACTCATGAACTCATGTATGTCGTAACTCAACTTGTATAATAGCCATCTTAAAAGGAATTTATATCTATGAGAAAAGTTTTCAATGGGTTGATATAGAGGACAAGGATGTATCTTACGGTTGGATACATTACAGTTACAGTATTACGTACACTTTGCTAATAATATGAAGGCAAATTATGGAATAATACGTGTGTGAAAAGAGAGGATAGTGGAGTGGATAATGCCTTCAGCAGCAACCTTCAAGACAACATCACTTATCATCAAGCGGAAGAATAGCAGTTGATAATATATTAATTTTTTCATGAGAGCCATTAGAGCACCGAGTATCTTGCAAATTCCACTCTCATCTTTTGTGTTAGTACACAGACAGCAAATAAAGTACCCATAAGCACTTTGCTTAATGGCAAATGTACAACAAGCTATATAGAACTTTTTCAGCACATATACATACACAAAGAAAAGAAATTCATTAGCAGGAAACTCTTTGATGAGGATACACAAGAGAGCCTTTGTTAGCAGAAATACTAAAAACATGAAAGTGACTACCTAAATGATATCGGACTTTACAGCAATCTGTGACAAAAGAATCTCTTTAAAATTAATACTAACTCAATGTCAGAGTCAAGGTTAAATTAAAAATAAACCCAAATGACTCATTTTTAATCTCGTCCATTAACAAACTAAAATATAATATGCCAATATCAATACATTCATCTAAAATTGTTTACCACTAAAGGTATAATCCATATACTACCTGCATGTAGCAGAAATTAAAAAAAGAAGTGCAAATGGATGACATTCCATTTTAAACATAATTTAATACAAACTTACATAGGTACTTACATATATGGTGCGTACATACATGCGTAATGCGTACAGTGATTTGTAAACAGCACAGTGAATTGGATTACTACAGTTTGATGTGAATAGCTCTGTCGATTCAAATTATATTATCGTTATTTGTGAATTGCACAAGAATTAAATGAAAGCATGAAAGTACCTACCACCTACAAACATGTAGAAATATGAATGAAGAATGCGTGAAAAATATGTACCTGATCTACTACTAATTGTGTGACGATGACTCACTACTGACTGTGTTGAAATTATTTTACTAACTTCTTTGAACTATAAAGTTTATATATTATGTACTTTAAAATGTAAATATATCTATAACTCACATCTACTTAATTACTATTACTGTACTGTAAATGTTATGATATTTAAGCAATGTATTAATAACAACAACCAAAAAAATTAGAATTCTTCCGGTCATGCATATCAAATCAGAATTATTCTATTTCGTTGTCATCCGTTGGAGAAAATAGAACTTTGTAAAATTTCGTTTAGAATATTCCTATAAAACAAGCTTGTTTCTTTACCTAAACTAGTTTTGTTTTCAATCGCTTTCTGAATTTCAGCCGCCAATATACAGTACCGAGGCCGTAATCAACAATTAACTGGAGTCTGGACTATCAGAACAACGAAATTATAAAACCCATTGAGCTAATTTTTTAAATGATAGCAATTCACATTTTCAACAATCTACATATATGTAAAAAAACCAAATGAATATTTATCAATTAACTTTGCCCATAAAACTAACGATAATACTCTCATTGTACTGACTCACAACAACTTTAACCATTTCTCCTCTACCCTGTTTATATTTTAAACCATATACCTCCCTAAATACTGATATTAATTTATTGACAACGTTTCACATCATTAATTATAGGACCATTTACTACTCATCCTCCTAAAAGTATCGAGAATTATAATATAATATAAAAAAAAGTAACGTAAAAGTATTTACACTATACATTATGCTAACTGACAACCGTTCTATATGCGGAACAGAAACAAATGACGGAGAGCTGAGCTATGTAATTGAATTTCGAATGCCCTTTGACTGTGCACTTTCTCAGACAAGTATTCGAGGTAAAAAATTAATTCAAAAGACAAAATTGAATGTGAAAAAGAAAGCCTAAATATTTATAATTTTAGATGGATTAAGGTCATCATCGCGCATCGGTTTCTGTACATAATTAAAATAACGCATGTACGATAATTACAAAAAAAAGTCAAAATTAAACGGATCTATATAATTAAGTCCAAAGTATGTGTATAGACTACAAACGCTTAGGAAAGTTAAAATTATGTTGAATCTCGGTTTTGTACCAGCTACACAGTTTATATAAGTATTTACTAGTACCTATTTGTATCTTTTGGTTTGATGCGCAGATAGTATTTCTACTCGTCTGTGAGGTTGATATGTACATGAAAATATTTGCACAAAATTTGCACACTACTACTGATTCTTGTACTGACCAAGAGACTTATTGAGATTTCGTACTAAAACATTTACACATGTAGAAGGAGAAAGTTAGAAAGAATTTTATGGAAATAGAATTACAAAAGGGGAATGCGTCAGCAGAGTTATGTCAGCGGAGAAGAACTATAGAACGTGTAATGAAATTTCAATTTAAGTGAGGCCGATAGTGCCATATTCATTATGCTCATCCCGTCCGGAGCAACCTAAAAATGATATATACAATAAATATTGTTATAATATTATATTCTTCAGAACTATCAGAATCTTCATATTTGTGCATTGCATATGTTGCACAAAACTTTAAAAAATATGAACCAATTTATATGTGAATATAAAAATAGAATACATGATCTCAAAAACTTTATCTTCTGCGAATTTCGTTGAAAACAACTTCTGTACACATTCTACTACACACGTATGTTTTCCAATAGACTGTAATAAATTATTAAAGTTATCCCTGTACATTACTTACTCTTATATAGCTCTCTCGAAAATCAAATAAACCTTGTGATATATTCTACATTTTAGAACAATATAATAAATCAATATCCGTTATTTTGATATCATAAAAAAATGTGCAATCCTTCTTCAAAACCTACACCTATACACAATTCTTATGCCTAAATAAATGTGAAATCGACAAAGTATGTGCTTATAATCACTGTCAAACTGTCAACGTCAACAACGCTAGTTTATTCACATTCATTTACTTGTTGTGAAACTGTTTTAAAGAAAGACTATTTTATGGATAATAACTTTGTTACTTTGTTCATAGTTAATAAGTGATTTAATTTAAAATGTATTCCTATATGTATTATCAAATCTGAACTTTTAATTGTAAACGAGTTATTGTTATTGTTATCCGAATATTATTTTAAACTGCATTTACAATTTTATGTCAATTAATAAGAAAACAATTGTAAACCATCCTACTTCGAATGTTTAAACTATTAAAAAGTGTTTGAAAGTCATGTACACGAAATAATTCATGTGAGTTTGTATTATTTGCAAAAGTACGCTGCACCGGAAAATCGCGTGAAATAATGCTTTATTTCAATGAAAATGATCATAATCATCGTTGTCATCTTCGGCGCTTACAATGGCATCAATAAATCATATTTTAACTCTTTGTCCGAGCTTGATATTCATTATATTATGTACTCATATTGCAAGTAAGTGTGATAAAAATTCCAGAAATGTATCTTTCTTGCTCCATATGAATGTAAATACATACGCAATTGGACTTTTTGGTTTTTACACTAAGCGTTATTCTTTACACAACATAAAAAATGTGACGCAAATTTCATTAGAGTGTAATAGTTTTCGATAGTCTGTGAGTTGATTCGATAAATGCTCACATTTGACTTGAATTATAAATACACCTTTATTTCTGGAACCGCTCAGTACATCATTTCAAAACATCTTCGATTCCAATCTCATAGAAATCAGCGAACGCAAATATTATAGTTTTTATTTACTTTTCAGGAACATCCTTAAATAAAGTAAATATCACGGCTTTTTCATGCAACCAGTCTTAAAGGCTCTATACCTGTATGCATGAATGAAATACATGAAAATATTTACTTTCGTTGAGAACAAAGACTACTACAAGTAATACTCGATTGAAACCGGATATGGATTTAGGTATAAAAACTCGTTTACTGGAACTCAGGTAAATCACTTGACCCAACGGACCTGCTATCGATTACTATCAATAACTCAAATCTCTTGCAAAATTAAACAAGTTTCTCAATAGAGATGAAATCCCTGGTAAGTATCTCAAGCCATTTTATTGAAAAAACAGATTTTTCACATTGTTCTACTACAACTTATTGATGGGGCAATGGGGTACACAAAACTTCTGAGTTTAGCACACTTAGCTTGTGGCGATACGGTAGTTTGGAGTGGTAATATTTACCACGTCAAGATAATAGACTTGAATATTAATATAAAGTATCCGTTCCAGTTTACTTAAATGAAAAGTTTTAATGCGTGCCTGATTTTTTACCCAAAATAACAGATTATCATCCCAGTTTTAACTATTGTTCTTCTAGGATCATGGTCAGTGACAGGATCATCAACGTCCAATGGAATCCCTGACGAAAATGAAAAGCTTACATTACCAGTTGAATCGACTTTAATTAATCCCGATTCCAGCGAATATACTTCTGCTAGTGATGCAGACCTCGAGACCGCGGAAACTATAAGGTTTTTTGGAGGTCATCATGGAGGTCACCACCACGGACATCATCATCACCATCATAGTCCTCACCATTACGTTTTTCCCTTTTATCCTTACCAGAACTACGGGGGACATTACGGGGGACGAAGACATCAGTATCGGAGGAAAGGATTAATCTATTTTCATGGGTAAAGTCAGCTTTTCATATACATCAAAATGGCAATGCAAAATTTACAAAAAAATCCACTAATTTTTTTGTTTCAACAACTTTTATTGAAACTTTTAACATTGTTAACAAATACATATTTTAATTGGGGAAAATTAATTAACAAATCATAAATGTAAACTGAGTTTTAGTGAGATTTTATATAAATAATAAATAATTATCCTACATTGCTTCTGATCTACTTCCTGAAAAGGGAAAGGCATTCCAGTCTTTTGTTTCTGTTCTCCATGTTTAATTGCTTCCTTGGAATACCTCTTTTTCACCAGTGTGGCACAGGCTTCCAGTGTAATTAGGTGATTAGCATGTTTGGAAACTTTCAACCGGTCCGCAAGCGCATTAACTCCGGTAATAAACTCTGGACTGGAGAAATCCAATTTGTCCAGCGGATTAGCCGCTACAATTTTCGGGGCTTGTTTCAGTTCAGATTTTACAATTTCCGAGGACGCCTTGGAAAACTTTTCTACGTTGTCACAATATTCATATCGGACTGCCATCCCCACGAGGATATCTGAGATTTCTGAGTTTGTTCCACAGTTTGCCATTCCACCCATCTCCAGATCAGCCAGGTACTTGTTCAGTGCTTGCCTCCAGTTTTCAGAATTCACTTGACGAAGTCCCTCCCTGTCGTCAACCGAGTAATGACGGATTTTTTGATCCTCCAGCCAAACCACTAAATTCCGGAATTGAGCCTCGTTATCCGGTTGATAACCGTCAGCTGAGGGATAGTCCAGGGCTTGTAACTTCCTTCTTATCATTTTTTCTCCAGACAATAAGGTTGAGATTTATATATCAGATCGGTACAGTGAGAAAGAATCCCTGTTAAAAAATACACCCACAATCAGAATATGAACGCTTTTAATGAAACTTTGGAACAACCTTCCATACTCCATCATTTTGGTCCAGAAGACAATATGGAAACCCAACAAGTTTTCCAGTACACTTAACGAAGGTTATGGAAAATGGCAAATAAATCATAGTCTTACCACAAACGTGTATATTTAACAGTGGCGTTCCAAAGTCAAGCAATCAAGTAAATTAAACGGTTGAAGGAACAAACGTTAGTTTTTTGACAAGTGTGCAAAAAATGTAGCTGGAAAAGTGTTGGTTTAAAGTCGGAATATTTCGGGTCTGCAGTCATCTTCCCAACGGGGCACTCTGAGAAGTGCAAAATATGTTCATGAAAAGCTTCCCACACAACAGCTTTGAGCATAGTTGAGCATTGGATCATGTTGAACTGGACATTTGACATGAGAGCAATATGAACTGCTGGAGGCTCCAGTTGTTACTTGTTGTTACTCCGGTAGTAACAGAGGATAAATCTAGAAAAATAGTTCTAGACTCCTTGTCAAAATCCCACGATAAAAATAAACAGGAATTTCTACATGTTTGATGTTCATAAAAACAGGTTCTTAAAATAATTTCTTCATTCATGCCACATTAACCACATGGAACATAACAATATGTTTGTCTTTAGTCCAGGGCGAATGAAGTCCATTCACTGTATTCAGTGTTCAGTTTGCCTGGATAGGCATGGACAATATTTACCTCTCATTTAGCTAGTAAATTTAATCTATATAGTTCAGCTTGCCATTTAATTTAACAATATAATATTAGCCATAATAATGCCCATGCTCATTGATACGCTCACAAAAGCTTGCGACTTTTGGATTTACACAAACTTGCGTTTTTCTGTAAACTTCCTTATCAATGTTGTCAATAGTCTACGGAACTGACAATGCAATGCGCACCTGCACACTACACGTGTTCCAATAACCGTATCGTTTATCTTCATATCAGTGATCTCACTCAAATTCTACTTGCTGATCTCTACTGTAATTTACACTTTTTTTAGTCAAACTGAAACAGTGGTTATCTGCAAAGTGGTAAATTGGTAGAGTTTTAGTACTAGCGCACAATTCCTCGTTGTACGGGATCATGTCTACAAGCTATTTGCGAGGCACGCCGTTGGAAACGGTGTACACCATTTTCGGTGTAAACGGTGACAAAGAGTTATGCGCAAGGATGACAAGCATTGGACTCGGTTATACAGTGGTGGTTGGCTTGTTTTCCATTTTGCAACCGTCGCCATACGGTCGTTATTCCAAAGCGAATTTCGGTCCCACTGTAAACGCCAAGATAGCTTGGATGGTTAGTCCATATTTAAAAAATGATTGATTTGAATAAGATTCTTGCAAAATTAAAGCAGGGATAATTCATGATATTGAATTAATTATTGTAGGTTCAAGAGTGCATGTCCTGCATTTTTCCATTGATACTTATTGCATCAACCCCAGGCATTCAGTTGGGCAATTATTCCAAATATTGTTGCATTGGGTTTGTTCATCTTTCATTATTTCCAAAGGTAATTAGAAATAATTGCTCGAATTATTTTGTCATAATAATTGCTTCGTGAATTATCTTCAACCTGCCAATTTGCGTTACACTATTTTTAATACATGAATACTGTACTCCCAGGAGCTTTATTTATCCACTAACGATGTCAGCGGAAGCAAAGCCAGCGTCAATTGTGATAATGGCAGCAGCTTCTGTCTTCACCATCTTCAATGGATTTTTGCAGGGTAGGCAATTATTCCAATATTGTTGCATTGGGTTTGTTCATCTTTCATTATTTCCAAAGGTAATTAGAAATAATAGCTCTAATTATTTTGTCATAATAATTTCTTCATGAATTATCTTTAACCTGCCAATTTACATTACACTATTTTAATACATATGAATAATGTACTCCCAGAAGCTTTATTTATCCACTAACGATGTCAGCGGAAGCAAAGCCAGCGTCAATTGTGATAATGGCAGCAGCTTCTGTCTTCACCATCTTCAATGGATTTTTGCAGGGTCATCATTTAACAAATGTCTATCCAGTAGAGGATTCATTACACCTATTTACCGGTATAGGTAAAAACGCTTGACAATTATGTATATTAACTATTTTTGCCTACTTCTGATCTATTTAAATGTATCATGTTCTCATTAAAGGAACCATTATTTTCATAACGGGAATGGCCATTAACATCAGTCACGATCAGATTCTAATTTCCTTGAGAAAGACCTCACCCAAACGCAGTTCCTCCGATTCAGCACGACAAAATACTTCCAGCAGATATCAAATTCCCCGTGGAATCCTCTTTGAATATATATCGGGTGCTAATTATTTTGGAGAAATTGTGGAATGGATAGGGTTTGCGATAATCACAAGGGAAAACCCACAGGTAATTATTGTTTTTTAAGCAAAATTAGTAATAAACTCATAACGTAATGCTTTTAACATTTTTTTATATTTCAGATAGTATTCGCTATATTCAGTAGCGTATTCCTTGGACTCCGTGCCATACATCATCACCGATTCTATAAAGAAACTTTTGGATCCTCCTACCCACCATCACGTAAAGCAATCATACCTTTCTTACTGTGAACAGAAAATGATGATTTTTACTTTTTCCGCATATTTGCCATTTGGATTAAATGCAGATGTAGATATTATCTAGATGTAAGAAACAAAGTAAGGAAAAAATGTAGTACTGTTTGTAGATTTATTTTGAACCAAAACAATATTAAAGTTTTAGGACAATCATAATATGTAATTTGATGATTATTTAGTCATTCTGAATTATTCTCAGAACCTGAACTTATTTCATATTTAGTAGAGCGAAGTATAATATGTATTTTATGAACAAATGCGGTAACATCTTACATAACGTATTATTAATATTAATGAAGGTACGAAACATGATATATATTATTATAAATGTTTTAAAAGTAATTCCTTTTAAATTTCTTAAAATATTATAATAAAATTGCTTTGGAAGTTGGTAATTCTATAGACGTTTAACAACATGACATTGACCAGAATGCTTGAAACTACACACTAAATTATTTTTTTCAATAATTCTTTGACTTGTTTAAGGAAAAGAGGAAGGTGATGACAATATATGTATATACCTAATCAATTATGTGATTGATAATGATTATGATGTAAATGACAACGTAGAACGTTTATATATATTAAGCTTACAAGCTACTGTAAAATTATACATAATATATTAATAGTCCAGAGAAACAACGAGTTCTGGAAATGGAACTTTGGATTACTGAACTACTTACATATCAGAACATTCCTGGACACGCCCAACTTCCAATATTAAAAGTATTCATCATACTTCACGTGTTTTTTTTGCGTTCGTGGCTTATTATTTCGAAAAGTAAAAAGTATTATATAAGTTGTAATAACATGAACAGTGGTAACACTTAAACATTAAGATAAGATCTTAAGAATGTAAGCAATAAACCCTTTTGCTCTATCAAATCCGTTAATTCATCAGATCACTTTGGTTTGGTTAATCAGTCATTGAAGCATAGTTGCTTGTCATTACATTTCTACATACATGGTTAGACATTATTAGAGAGATTTGCTTTTCATAACATTTTCATGGATGCTCAGTAAATGCTCATTTGTTTCTTTCAAATTTCTACCTTGTCATAACATTATAACATTTTATACTTAAGTAATCTATTATGCTAAAAAAACTTCAATAAAATTCATTTGTGACGTTGTTAATTAATGACTATTTGAAATAATTTCTGTCATGAATTTCTTAAAAATAAAACTCTGCTTTATACACGTAAAACTATAGACTAAAAAAATGAAGGAAGAAGCTTGTCCGACGACAGTGGTTTACAGGTCAAACTTTAAAAATCACAACCCACCGCCAAAAAATATACGAAGAAATGAGAATCCGTTGTCTGATTTATTGTGACTTTCACCGGGCAGCACGGGGCTCTTTTGTGGAAGCTGTTTAAGTAAAATGTGCAGATTTGTATTGGATGCAACGGAAGGCGACAGATTTTTTGGTCGTTTGGGCCATACGTTCTTTACAGCTTTTGTGTGCCAAACTAATATCTGCAAAGAAAGATTATAGCAAAATTGCATTTCAGTCAATTGTATAATGTAAGCTTAAGTAATACAAACATTCTTTGCTTGTTTAATTTAGTGAATCTCGTATGCCATATTTACCTCGGTACAGTTTTTCGCTAATGGTTTTATATCTTTCATTGTTATTCCAAGGCTTTGTAGTAATTCGTCTTCCTCGTAACCAGCTTTCCAGGGCATTGATGCTTTCGGATGCTAGAAACAAAAAAAAGATTTTTGTCAAAACTTCATTGGATTCATTTAATCACAAACTCGCATCAAAATATTTTCCATGAAATGCCATCCATGCTTTACAAATGAACAAATCATTGCATTCCCCCACACACGAAAAATAAAACACATTTTTACAACATTTTTGATGAATTGTAGTCAGAGATTCAGAGATGGCAAAAAATCGATGGAGAAAATTAGGTCAGCCTTATGTTCGTGATCGTGAGAGTAAAAATAGGTGTTTATACAGGTTTAGTACATTTGTAGTCTTCTTTTCATATGCACGAAGTATAATAATGTGCTAGATGAAACAAGTAATATGTTAAGTTTGCACAAATGAATTATTCGATCAATCGTTCCGTTACATGGAAATAAATTTATTGATTTCAAACTTATTGATTGTTTCGCGAGGCTTAGCACACCTTACAAGGTGGTAGGAAATGGATACCTACTGAACTGATATTTAGCAGTATTGTTTAGAAAAAATAATTATCATTATCAGCCTTATCATGTATATGCATCGATGATCTTACATTTCAGTCAGTGTAAAATTTCAAATTAACATCATAATGCGTTTTGCATAGTGACGTTTTTATATGAAAGCATCTATCTTTACCTGATATGATCATCTTAACAATATAAAGCTGACACCAACCTGGAGAAGCAATTCGAAATTTCTACAGTATTCAAACAAGCAAAATGCCCATAAAAATGTAATATTTAATTGACTTACATCTAGGAAAAGCTGAAGATTAATGGCGAAACCTGCCATATCTACTGGAAACTTTCGTTGGCCATTCCAGCCATCGTAGAATCCAACAACTCTACCGTTTTTAACAATGGGGCTGCTTACACCCAGATCGGTCACGAGTCCCACAGGCCACATAGTTACCTTTTCTGTGGATTGCATCTGTAAAATATAAAAATCCATTGTATTAAGTTTACTTTCGCAATTTTGTAAGCCGACGATTGTAAACCAATGACAAACAAGCATGCTCACGAAACGCCTGTTTCACATATATGCACCTATGTATGTATGTATATGTATTAATATGTAGTTTCAATGTCCTTGTCTTTTTTATTTCGTTCTACAATTTTGCAGCATTCATTGCCAATAATTTATTAGGGAAGGTCATATATAGTAGTTTTGTTATATATAACATTAATTAAATCAGTAGCTGTTACAAGTCACATTTACACATTCAAACATACAGTTATGCATAATTAATATATACTGTGTCGATTGCCGATAAAAAAGTGCGCTTCACTCCAGACTTTATGTAGTATGGACTTCCTATTGCCAGTAGAAATGTTTTAATTGACAACACGACACGTACTTAAACCACATGAAAATTGACATTAGTAGGGTTACAACATACGAATACAAACACATCCAAAAGTATTTCCAACTCATTAACTATCATTTTTCTTTATGCATTCTTCTATTGCCTCAATACATACTACTTTATACACATACATACATACGTATTTCTGGTTTGCTCCTTCTTTCTATCCACCTACCTAGGTCTTCGCTGGTTTCATAGAAATGGATGACTAACAATAAGACTCGACTTGTCACTTGACAGATAAATCATCGTCATGAATCATGCATTTGTATTGATCGCGACGCGAACCAAACACTGGTCTACAACTCACGCCTCGTGACTACCTTCCTTCCTTACAAAAGTTGAATACATTGGAGATATTTTGTTCATATGCACTTTACTGATGATGATGAACTTTCTCTAGTCG
>JAHZMV010000208.1:16286-30734 GCA_027743765.1 Coecobrya sp. COE2
GTATTGATCGCGACGCGAACCAAACACTGGTCTACAACTCACGCCTCGTGACTACCTTCCTTCCTTACAAAAGTTGAATACATTGGAGATATTTTGTTCATATGCACTTTACTGATGATGATGAACTTTCTCTAGTCGCAAACTTTGTCAATTTGAAATGGAATATATACATACGCAGTTCCTCTGCAGGTGAAAATTTAATATTGACAGTAAGTTAACAATAAATCAACAATCCTACTGTGTAAACGAAAATTCGAGTTGTGACATTTCATGATTATGAGGTTTAACAAAAAGAGCTCCAAAATTATGTATTTTTATAGCACTCACCACCACTTTAAAAGCAAATTTAAGTACATAGGTACAATTATTATTGTACAAAAGCATTACAACTTAATAATTCAAAACTCCCTAATATTTATGCAAACCATGCATGGCTGAATGCGTCAAGTGGGAGTGGGTGGGAGTGCTGGAAGCATAAAAATAACCCTGTTTGACAACATTGCACGACTGTGTAAACGTGGAAAGTTGGATTAAATCGTGTTTTTATCTAACTCAACGAGCTCGTTGATCTAACCAGTAATTTCATCGGATATCTTAATATGTAACAAATAGAAATGTCATTATTATTTGCGGTTTTTAAAAGTATACCGGTATTGGACAAGAGTATTTTTATTGCTTGAATAAATAATGAATTCGATTTGAGCAAATGTTTGCAACTGGCAAAAAACCACTATCAGGGTTTCGTGCAAAATCATTATAAAATCAAATAAATTCTGAATGAACTGGATGCATTATAAAAACTCCATTACGATGTACGTTAATGTATGAAATAAAACTGCTATTACATGACAGGAAGTCTAAGAAGTCCAGAGTCCAGCCAGATTAAATGTGTGTGAAGTCTACATAGACCACATATTATCTGTGGTATTTGTTTTCGTATGTTTAACATACGTATAATTATGATGTTATATATAGAGTTTTTTGGTTTTTATGCTACAAGGCGAATACAATTAGGTAATTATACTTGTTAGCAACTGACCTGCTTAAAAATGCTGGAATCATAAGTATTATCATCATCTGCAAAGTAGACTACTCCTTCTTGGGCATTTTCCCGAAGCCATTGCATTGCTGATGTTCGTCCACCCACTCCTCTCGGCTTACCAACAATTCTCGACTTTGGTGGCAAAGATTTAAGAATGGTGACCGCTAACGGAAACCGCTGCAAAAACCTTTTCAGCTCTTCAAAACTGGAATCGGTCCCTTTGCTTGTATCCTCAATAATGATCCAATGTACAAAATCGCTCACAGGAAGTAACGCTTGAGCTACCCTAGTTAACTCAGGCTTCTGCTCAGGTCGGTAAAAGGTTGGTGTCACCACCCACACCGTGGGTCCTGGAGAGCCCTCATTTTCTTCTTGTAACAACAAATCCTTGTTATTCAGAATGTCATTAGGATTTAAAATGTTATTATTATTGTCATTTGGGATTGAGACCCCTTCAAAATGTTTCAACTCTTCTTGTTGAGATCTCATTAAATCATCTTTATTACTACTACTTCTGCTCGTTAACTGTTGAGAAGACTGGGGAATTTCGTTATTTCTAGTACTAGGTAGAGTTTTCTCACTCACGCCACTAGTATCTATGTTAATGTCATTGTTAGCATTGTTATTATTATTGACTTTGTTATCATTAGTAAACTCTGCAGCTTGTTTCACACTAACAACACCACCCGAGTTAGTTGCACACAACACACCATTCGTTTGCAGCTGCCGATCGGTCCCGGCATTACTATTCTGGTTAATACCATTACTGTTGCGATGATCCTGTTCCGTCGGCGACTGCGGTGGTTGATTTAGCTGTAAAGCTAATCTGTACTCTTCTGGGTTGGTATAAACAATCGGATCATTAATCCCACTGGCAGCAAACATTTGTAGACAAATCAAGCAAGTCATAACACCAAGACCGAAGAGTATCAGGTTGGAAAGCACAAAGCGACCACGGGAGCGCCACATTTTCCCAACCATCATCGTTTTGTTATTCGTAATGGTCGATGATTGTGACTGGTACCCTTAAACGGTTTGAATGATGATTGTAAAAATATTATTGTCGTTACTGTCAACGGATCCATATAATGTATACAGTCGAACCGAAATGAAGATTTTGAAGCACAAAATTCTCTTGTAAACTGATTCAAATCATGCTGAAATGTTATTCTCAGATGCTGTTGCTTGCGTCGTGTTTCAGTTTTGTTGTTTCAAAGAAATAATTTGTAATAAATGCATAGTTATTTGCATTTCCATACACTTATTATAAAGTTCAGAGGAAATTACATTGTGGGTAAGACTGGCACTACTACCACTAAGTTAGAAGGGCATGTGTACTGCGTATATATTATGGATCTATTGTCGTTAATATTATTATTAACGCTGTATCAAAATATACACTTTCAACTCCAACTGTTATCAAGTTCTCAAGCATCATGTATGTATGTTGCTTGCTGTGTTCCAACCTTCTTTCTTTTCTCTGACTTCCTTTCTTCACGTAACCCAAACAAGAACTGGGAGCTCTTCGATACTGGTGGAAAGTGAACGATGATGGTATCAAGTCACCTTCCCCAACCTCACCACGAGTATATACATGCATGCACAATAAACACCTATATTTTTATCTGTTATACATGCAACCTTAAGAAATACTGCCACCAGCAGCACCAATTCACCAAAAACTGGGTCCTCTGTTGGTCCTTGCTTGCGTACTTTACTAACTTAATAATATATGATCCATTCATTCGTGTGGAATGTATATAAAAATGCTGCAGATATATTATTTCTTTTCATGATGTCTCTACAAACCGCTATAAAAACACCACCATCGTAAGAGTCTTTGTTATACGTAACATGACGTTATTGTGAACATGTGCACTTTCCAAATTCTCTCCATGTTCACTTGAACTTTGCATGTTTGCCAGGGTAGAATGTAGAATAACATCACAAAAAACACGCCAGCATCAGCAGCATAATTCCGGCTAGCTGTCCCAGGTCCTTGCCAAACACATCATGATGAAAATTTATATGCGTTGAAAATTAAATAATGCAATATATCTAATTGAGAAAAAAATTGCTGATTAGGGTAATAGTTGCACTGTGGTAGTTGATGATCTTGGTGAAATAATACGATAAAATTAACTGCGTTTTAGAGATCAGAAGCTTCCTTAAGATTACAATCACCTTTTACGTAACACTGGATTAGTCGACCGAAATAAACTGGACAAACCCAAGTCAGAAAAAAATAACAAGGAAAACATTTTCAGGATAAAAATGATGGAGAATAATTACGTTCCTGAATCAAGGAAGCTATTTAAGTTGAACAAATTTAAGTTGAACAAAAGATCCACAAACCACAACGCGCAAGCTTTAGGTATTTTCCTAAAAATGAATGTGTTTGGGTATTACACTGCTTTCAGCATTAATTTTAATTTTCATTTTATGGGCAACATTAAGTATGCATTAAGTATTTGCACAGTATCATAAGACGCAAAAGAAAACACATTACAAATAAGAATGCTAAAATGAACAAAGTAGGGAACCATCACCAGTGCGGAACATGGAAAATTGATACTTCTCTCTGTGAACATGTCCACTGTAGTCCACTACTTTAACAAGCCAACTGAGTAGTTTAGTAGAAAATGCATGAGTTTATAGTAAGAAAAAAAATACATGGTACATTTTACAAAGCTTTTATTCATTCTGGTAGACCTGGCACACATCTCCAAAATGGTAATATTATATATCTGTTTTGTTTTGTTGAGTAGCATATCGAAAACTTCACGCAATGAGTGGTCAACCCTTTTTAAGTCAAAACGTGGCTTGAACAGGTATGTATCGGTGTGCATTATGTTACGATAGCCAGGCAATTTTAGTAAATTAAACCATTTTTATAGCAAAGAAATTTTTTAGGTAAAAAATGAAGATGGGTTATAATTGTGTGAAGTCTTTCCGGCTTGTAAACTCGAATGCTGCCAGTTTTGAAGCATGCGTGCAGATAGGTGGTAGACAGAACATTATTTTTGTGCACGGGATAAATCAGCATGAAATAGTATCGAGAAACCGTATCATCCCATATAATCATCAGCACTGAGTACAGCACAAGATATTTTACGTACCACGTTAAGCAAGCCAGATTAATTATTTAATTCATGCATACCTATAAAAGTTTGGTACACTGGCAGGGAAAGGACGCTTATCGCTTATCTCGGCCAAATATGAATGGAATCACTTACGAGCACATGCAACCATGCACAGACATTTAGAAATCATTCTCTTGCACCAAACATAATAATCCTGTAATCTTGATTTATGAAGAGTGCGTGCACCCAAGCGAAAACTTTTCGTATGAGACTGCAGAATGAATGCAACAAAACAAAGAACCTGATTTGTATTTTTTCCCGGTTTCTGCAAAATAATTTCTGAGTGTGGAATTTATTCGTACTACCAAAATAATCTTGCCAATATCTTTCTTGATTAATATTATTATGTAAAGTATAATAATTTACATTTGTTGTTTGCTTTATCTTACTAAACTTGATTTTTAACTCGCTGCTCTGGTAGTTTTTTTTCAGTTGCCAATAAAATTCGTGGTCAGGGATTGTGCGGTTGTAGCGCAAATGAATGATGTGTTTACGTAAAAATCATTAAAATAATAAAATTATATTTATTTTTTCTTTATGCAAATAAAAAAAGTTCAGACGAATAGGTCAATTCTTCTTCTGGGAGGAGCAATTATGATCTGACGCACTGAACTTGAGAAACAACTCAAACAATTTTGAAAATCCGCATTTTGTTTTGGGCATTGATGCATTAAACTTACATTATCAGGGGGAGGAATCAATACTAAAATAATATACCTTTTTGTCACTTATCGGCTTTATATATATCATATCATATCTGTCCATCTCTTATCTCGATTCAACTCCACATCTCTTGATACTGTTTGACCTGGAGGTTTGATAGGGCACACTTCGGCTACAAGTACTACATCAATATGTTTACACAATACTACAGTTTCAGTTCCATCAAGGTTTACAGAGGAGTATTGGTGTAGGTGCCTTTGTTAGTATATAAAATGAATACTTTTAATTCTCTTTTCAAATATATTATGTATGTATGTATTTCCGGTACTCAAAGTGAATTCTTTAATGGTTTGATTTAGTCCTCACTGAGGAACCAACGAATTTTGTATTGTGCATTATTGTTTCAATAATATTTCCTTTTAATATTAAGTGATGGATTGTTAAGAAATTCAGTCTCACAGTCGCAATTATTCTGGTTTACTTTTCTAAATTAAACTCGAAATCAAACGGCGGAGCAGAAATGGGTTTATTGATACTTTTCATTTAACTACATGCTGTTCAGAGAGCATTAATTTCGTTCACATTTACAGATTTACATACATCTGCTGGATCATAAACCAGCTCGGATTTTATGACAGACACAATTATCATTTTTCATTTGATTTTTATGATACATAACAGGGCTAGGGCTATTTATATGTTCAGTGAAAGCAAAAAAAATCGTCATGCAATGTGTGGCACTCATTTAATAAAACTAAAATACATATAACATATATTTAGCGATGCAATATAACGCAATACACATGTATGTTTGCAAGTCATAAAACAATCATGATCATATAATTCATCATTAAGTGAACAGACATGCCAGTTTGCGTTTCTGCTGACGATGTCACATTTACTGTGATGCATAACGGAAAAACTCATCAAGTTCAACTGACTGAATGAAGTTCCACTCCTTTGTCGACAGAATCATGTTGGTAAACTGAATGAAGGGATATGGATATTCTGTGAAAGTACAGATGTCGAAAAAACAACTTCTAGTTTATATGCACAAAATTTATCTACAATTTTATTCTTTGTTATATATACATCATTTATAATTTTAAGTTGACACAATGGATTAATACTGTAAACATATTATAACTTTCATCATCCTTATAGCCTATAAGAGAATTCGAAATTTTAATACTGTAAAAAGTTTGAATAATGCCATCCACTGTATATGTTATATGTAATACTTTTATTTTAGGTAACTTTAACATAAGCAATCAGCTAGTCCTATATTACACCAAACATTTCTCACATCATTTAACAAACTGCAGAGGAAGTATATGGTATCCTCTTTCATTTTACGATACGTTCACACAATAATAGATATCATTCGCTTGTTTTTGTTTTCCCAATGACTTGTGATGACTTGCAATTTTAGATAAATTTATATCAATATAAACACAACCAAGTAAACTTGCATTTTACTTACTTGTATTCTACGAATTGGTTGACCACAAAGTGATCATGAACAATGAGGGTAAATTTATTGATATGGCATAATATGCCATATTATGGCATTTATTGAATGTAAACTGGAAACTAGATTTAAGTAGTCTAAAATAAGCTATGTAAATTTATTCTTTTCTCAGCCTAAGTTGTCACCTTTGCTTCTCTTGGCAATTAAGTTTGGCACCCAATATCTCAATACGATTGGAAGTCCTTACATGTCTGATCTATTCGCTGAATAAAATTCGCGTCTACTTTCGTTGATACACTTTTAGTGAAAATCTAATATTTCTGTTACATAGCTCGGTGACCTTCTTTACTACAAAGTAGTTTATTTAAAAAATCAACCTTTGTTCATATCGTTTGCTCCTTAAACTAGATTTAAGTAGTCTAAAATAAGCTATGTAAATTTATTCTTTTCTCAGCCTAAGTTGTCACCTTTGCTTCTCTTGGCAATTAAGTTTGGCACCCATTATCTCAATACGATTGGAAGTCCTTACTTGTCTGATCTATTCACGTCTACTTTCGTTGATACACTTTTAGTGAAAATCTAATATTTCTGTTACATAGCTCGGTGACCTTCTTTACTACAAAGTATGTAGTTTATTTAAAAAATCAACCTTTGTTCATATCGTTTGCTCCTTCTCCATGATTTATGGCTTGTAACCTCTCATAACCTCGTTATATGAGCTATTTAAACATATTTATTTACTGGAATGGATATTGTGACATGTGACAAAAAGTAGACAAGCCTCGTTCTTACCATTTTTGTCATGTATACATTTGCCTAATAATTATGCTGTGTGCTAAACTCCGCAAACATTTACAAACTGTACAATTCGCATAACACCCATATAATGAGCCTCACTATTTCTATTAAATGTAACAAATTAAAATTTAGTGCATTACCTATTCGCTATAAAATAAACAAATCGTGTTTTTACAAATCATTTTGGTAACTTTCACTGACCCGTGTGTGCGTAAAAAAGTGAAAATAGTAACTAGTATGCAATTTACAACGCTACTGCTGGATGGTACTATGCTGGCTTCTTGTAGAAGCGCACTTATCAGCCGGTAAAAAAACGTTGATTAAAAATGTCGTTTCAGTCCCTTCACGGACAAGGGTAAACTTCAGTCTTTCTTCTTTGGTTTCTTTGGGTTCCGAGAACGAGACTTTGCCTTGCACAATGGGCAGATCGGAGCATTTCGATGAATTTGCTGATGACAAGACAGACAAGATTTCATGGGTGGAGGTTGTTGCCTATAAAACATGAATGATTACGTACATAAGAACATATCGATAACCGATTTTGCTACTTGTAGCCCCAATCTAATAAGTAACTTTGACTTAAATGATCATACCTGAAAGTGGGCGTCGGGCCTGTTGGATGCGGTGGTATATGAGGAGGCGGTGGACGTTCTGGTTTTGCTGCAGACTGCATTAGGGCAAGTGGACTTTGACTCATAATGAATGCCGCAGCTGCAGCTTGTGTAGCAGAAGGTGGTTGGGGATAAGATATGCCTGGCATGACCTCTTCCCTCGGCGGCTGAGAGTGAGTCCACGTCGGTGGAAGTTGATCAAACAGTCTGCTAAGACCACAAAAGAGAATTTGTTCCAAATTAAAATCGCTGCATTTCACTACAAAAAGTATCTCTCGAATTATTTAGGTTTTTCAAGCATACTCTGCTGGAATAAGCCCAGGTTCCTCTTCATGCAATTCTGGAAGCCGTTCCAACCCTAAACAACTCTGTCTCAAGCGGTCAACTTCAGCTTTAATAGGGCCATATTCTGCATGAAGACGCTTCGCTGTGTCGAGTGCTCGATTGCGAGCCTGCTCCGATTGTTTAATTACAGTTTCCATCTATACATTTGGGAAACAAGTATAAAATCACATATATAATCCTCAATACAATTTGTTTGCATAGGAAAGATTAAATTAAATCAGCATAGGTCTAAATACCGCATTAATATCCGCATGAATTTGTCGAAGCTCTTCAACATGAGCCATTTTTTCCTGGATGAGCATTTCCATTTCTGAACGGTAATCAGATAAGCAGCGATCTTCTTTTCTGGTTACCTCAATCTCGTCCAAAAGTCGTTCCTTGAGCTTCAGCATTTGCATTGTCTTTGTTCTAATGGTAAACAAATTTTCACAAAATTATTATTAAGCTGGTGTGTCAACCACATGATATACAATGCTGACTTAAGAAAAGCTTACTTGATTTCTTTCACTAATTCTAGTTTAGCCAGCACAGAGGCTGTTCTTTCCTCAACGTCCATCATCGTGACTTGATATTTGAAAAATAAACTAACTGATTTCGTATACAATTTAGTCAATCGTGTTGATTAAAACTCTTTTTATATTTTAACAAGGTTTGTGTACTCACAAGTGCACATCCACAACCTTCGCTTGCTCTACTAAACCTTTCTCACGTCTTGATTTTTCGTCAATTTTTATTAATAAAATGGAAAGTATTTCCTCTCCACACAACTACACCGTTCTCCCGTACTTATTCTTCTCATTCTCTTTTTTTCAGCTTCCCTTCATATGTATGCATGCATATCATCATAATATCATATCTTCTCATCTTGATTTCCACATAATATTCACCTCTCCTCTTCGTTCTCACTTCACTCGAGAGGAAAATCCTTTTCCTCAGAAAATAATATTATCTACACAACGACGACACGACAAGCAAAAGCATTTCATAACAACACAAGGATATTGAAACCCGATCCGAGATGATCCTGAGGCACTTTTCATTCTTCTATATCATCCATCCGCATCCATCCAACCAAGCTTACTTTTCAGTTTACTTGATCCATTCATTTTTATCTGCCTGCTTTCCCTGTCTTGCTTATGATATGCTTTGAAGTAGTACACACTCACAGAAAGCTCCTCACTTTAGTTTCTGTTGTCGTTCCTTTAACCAGCTTTTACGTGCCTTATGTATACTCAATCCCGTGTCCTCTTGTGTGTTGGGTGGGCTTCCTTCCTCCTTTCATAAATGACATTGACAGCTCTAGAACAGTAGCTATAACATACAGGATAATATGTAACATGTAGTAGCCAAGCAGTCGGGTCCCTGCTGGTTAGTTTCAGTTACACTGTTACAATAGAAGTGGCAGGACAATTTCCAACTATGCATTACTCTTTAACGTGTGTACATTTCTGAACTGGATATACAATTTTCAGGTATCAGGATGATCATTAATGCTATGTTTGTGTAAACAGTTTGCGACTATGGAACTCAGAGTTCAATACAAGAGCTGTTATATCCACCGTGCTGGTTTTCTCTGGCACTGAAACGTCGCTGCTGAGTATAGAAATGAATAGCGGATTTGCCAGGTTTTTATAATATTCTCTTTTCCACTTGCCAGCTATGAGCTATAAAGAGAATTGAGGTTTTCCATCTGAACCATTCATGCTGTGTGGTTGTGTTTATTATTGCATCAAGTAGACAGAGTAATGCAGAGAGTAAGGGTAACCCTGCTAGTATTGCGGTGGAAATCGGATCCGCTCAATTCGCTGTACTTTGAAACGTACAAGGCACAAATAATACTGACATGACTGGTAATGTCCATTTGGTCATACTATTAAGCTACTTTTGTATCCTATCCTTATCATCACAGCTTTATTGAATGAGAGCAGGGAAATGTTTTGTGGCATACAAAATACAGTTACAAAAAGCTCCCAACTGTGTTTTCAAAGGACTACGCTACTTATTTCCTCTTTACAGTTGTACGTGGTGATGAGAATGTGATCAAATTCCATTATAAATGAACAAACACTCTCTCCGTTCTGTTCACTATGCATTATACATACAAGTAAGTGCCACACACAAGTCTTTCTCACTTACGGTTAAGTACATAGTTTGATTTGCATGCTAATATGATCATGGCTTACGTGATGGGTGAATAGCGTGCCTAAAAATCTTAATAGATATCGCAACAAAGGACAAAATATTTCGCACTATGTACGGTATATTACAAGTATAATTATGAATCTCTAATTTTGACAGGCAATTCAGGCAAAAATAAACTGCTTTCTGGTGGCATGTTTTTATAATCTCACGTAACATCATGAAATGGTCACGGAAATGAAAACTAACATTTAATTTTGACATTCTGAACACAGAAAATGATTGGTTGGGAGTGAAATGAACCTCTGTGCTTTTAAAATCTGCGATCAACGTTTGAGCGCTGGCTAACTGCATCATTGCATGATTTGTATGCATTTAGATCATACTTCTGACACCGTAAACTACTAAAATGCTGTCAGGAACATTAATGACGAGTCTTCACTATGTACGAGATTTTCCCAGTATTGTGCACTGGTAATAAATGTTAATTTTTCTATTCTATACTTTGTATCGGTATGGATAAAACAGACAAGCATAAATGAATGTCAAATCAAGAAATTCATTTATTGCGAATCATAGTCTGATGATAACCTTCCCACAGCCACAAGTGGAAATAAAATCATAACAAAACTTTAAACAAAAATGTCATTATTCATATTACTGTGTGATTCTATCCTATTAAAACACAACTACGAACTAATCTACATCTTATTTGATGTTACTTACTTGACTTGACGATACTTAATACGTTGATTTTACTGATACTAATTCAGCATACCGAGGAATGTTTACTTTCCAATTTATATGTACTAATATTTAGTGTTTGTTCATTATAAAATAGTCCGATTCATAATTTCTGTTTGTCGTTGGTTCAATTTTCATTCGCTTTTCTCTTGACGCAATAGTTCACTGGACAATAAAACTGTTGCACAGTTTCCTACATTGTGAGTGGTACAAATATTGATTTGTCACCGCTTGACATGCATAGCAAAGGCATATGACTGGTTTGATTCTTCAGTAACCATCATATAAATAGAAACAACTGGATAGTTAAAGGTCATACATACATAACTCAACTACTTCGAATAATTTTCTGGAATCGAATGAAAGAAACATGTCACGAATATCAAAGATTCGTAGTTCACAAAACAGTTGAACATTGTATTTTTCGAACTAAAAATATTATTTTCCTCCGACTTATAAAGTACAGAAACACGATCTTTGAATCAAAGCCTGACTACAATTTAATGTTTATAATTTACATGCAACTACTGAAGGAGAACGAGCAGATGTGATCGGTAGATAATGTGTATCAGAGTAGCATGTGTGCAATATGATGCCCATTCATATACACCGATAATAATTGTATTTGTAAATGTATAATTTTTATTTTATATAAAGATCATGTAATGTTTTTTAGTCAATAGACAACGCAAACAATTTCGTAAAAATCATTGAAAACTATGAACAAACTACCAGCATCGCATAATACCAAAAGCTATCTAATGAGTACTCTTGCATTCGCAAAGATGAAGCCTATTGTAGTTGTGCTGCTCAGCGGAACCACGAATAATGATAATAATAATATCATTACTAAGCAAATCTGATATCGGCTATTAAAAACGAAGCAGGGTGAATAATACAGGCGCGGGCGGTAGTTAAAGATGATGATCTCTGTATTACGTGCTAAAATTCTTGTACTCTCAATTTATATGTATATAATCATGTTGTGTTGAAACTGAATAGCAACCTTATTTATATGAAGCCATTGTATACGGCATGCAATTGTACATGTTATCTATCATAGAATTTAAGAAGTCGGAGTATTTACTTATGTTGGAATAGAGACCAGAGACGTGTAATTGCGTGCTTAACGTCTACTTCTACACTTGTACATTGAAAATAGTTACCTAGTTTAACGCCTGCTTACGTGGTACTTCTGCTGCTGCGTGCTACTCGGTGGATGGAATTTTTTGTTCGTCATCATAAACGACAAATATGCATTTAGGAAGCTAAATCCGGAGTGAATTTAAGGTGCTAGCCATATTCGATGTTGAGTGTGGAGTATTTTCATGCAGATTCAGACAATGTTATTCCTAACTAAATATTATGATGAAAAGTAGGAGTTGTTCTATTCATGTACACATGTACATTTCCCTTCTGGACTTTTGTACTTTGCAGTTAATGGTGGATTAAATTTACTGCCGACAACCGACTACTTAGACCAATGTCATTCAATGTATGATATTAGATGCCTGTTTTTATTACAGACATAGCAATGTTTGTCAGTAATTGTATTGTTTGCAGTTATAATTTTGTAGTACCGTAGAAAAGAGCTTCAAAGATTGATTTCCAAGTAACACACGGCTTTTTACCAATACCACGTAGGTCGTATGCAAATCAAGTTGTCATAAGCATTGCAAAAAATTCCAGTATTCTGTCAGTCAAAACTAGATTGATGTGTCTAGCGGATATCATTTTCCTCATCGTCTCACTCGGATCAGATTTACTTGTCCACAAGTACGTCCACCAACCATTACAGTGAGCTATAAAGAGCCCATAGAAAATAAATACAATTTACTTTTTGGAAAGCTATTTGATTTTCAATTTCAGCGGAAATAGAAAACAGCCTCTTTGTTAAAATCATATTTTACATTTTGTTTTGACAAAGACGAGTTGAGCATAACAAATATCCAACTCAATATAAAATAGTGACATAATAGTATTCATGGCGCTGACAACGACGACAGCAATGCTGCGTGTTGGATAACACAATTGGATGGACTGGACTATTTTTTACATTGCATTATATATATATAAAAATTGTAATAAATGGTTAGGCTAGATAAGTGTTCTCTTGCTTCTTTGATCACGTAGCTTTTTCAATAAGGAAAAAAGATTAGATTTGACGCAGGCGGATATTGCCTATATGCTTGTCTGCTTGTAGCCTTTGTGGTGGATATTATTACCTATATGTAATCATAATCCTGTAGGAAGATATTATGAGATGATGGTACTTTCTTATTACACGTAAGTTGTTCCTTCATTTTTTACTCATATTAATCTCTACTCACCCACCACCACATCTCTTATAGTAGTATTGGCCAGCTGTGTGTTGCCCGTCCGTGTCCTGTGTTTCTTTCAATTTTGCTATACTATATAGTATCTTTAGTAAAATGGTAATATGTATACGTATAGCAACATTACTGCATAAAAACTAGAAAGAAAAATAGGTTGTATGCTACAAACAGTAGAAATTCTACAGACGTACATGCATGATCTGTTGGTTGCCCTGTTGCGGTAGTGTAAAAGGAAGGAAGGGACAGACACGGACACGATATACACGATAAGTGGTCACTAAACAAACTCATCAATTCATCATATCATCGGCGGTGATGAATATAACATACCAATAATAACTAACAATAGTATTTCATATTATCGGTTTTTTATGATGCACTAACGTTGAGTGTGTCATGTTAAAATCATAAAGAAGGTTGGATTCATTGTAACATACTATGTAGCCTATATATATTCTACACGTACGACAAATCAAGTTTGCAAAGCAACATTAAATATTGGATATCTACATTTTTAGCATTTTTTCGTGAACCTTTATCCCAAACAACTATTAGTCTGTCATTATCGGCCAGGCTAAACGGAAGTATATAGGATCCAGTTTTGCTTGATAGCTCTGCTGCTGTGAATACTTTCTACGTGGTAGGGGGAAACCAATAATCTGTAAAACGGTTTTCATTTTCTAACATACCAGTGCAGTTAGTTGAATACAATCTTTACATGAAAGTTTCAATATTGAATATAATATCTTTGGGTATTCAGTGACGAATTGTGGATGTTAAAGTTCATACTACTTGTATATATGGTAATAGTGACGGTGCAAACTTTTCGTGGCGATATCGGGAATCTCATTTGGTTTCACCACCAGGAAACCGTTTATCAGTAGACAAGTAGAAACTGGATACAAGTCGCAATATTAAGGAAAAGGAATTTAGTCCACTGTCAAAATCAGTAGGTAAGAGAAAGAATTGGTTATCTATGTGTATATGTGCCATACTTTTAATTTCATACAAGATTTATTAAAAATATTCTTTATTGACGGTGCTTTAAATTTTACTTTTGGAATATTTGGGTCTGCATGCATGCATGAGAAATATGCGTTGTTACTAGTTGCTGGTAAATACAAATCAAGTGAACGCTGTCTCGAGAGACCCAATA
>JAHZMV010000209.1:0-15836 GCA_027743765.1 Coecobrya sp. COE2
CCTACACTCAATTCTGAAGGTGACATCAGCATGTTTGTAAAAGTAAAAAAAGTTCAGACATTTTCTTAGTCACACAAATAGCATAATATCAATAGTAGGTATCTGTGATAAATGATTATGTTCTCACTTGTGGATCGAGCAAAATAATATTAAAATTATTATGTACCAACGTACCTATACCAAATGCGGCAACAAAACAAGGTGATGGTGATGTCATTATATGTACTCATGGTCAACGATTTTATATGTATTTAAATTAAATCAGGTTTCCTATTTGGCTCGTTAATACTACATGACCAAAATATTTATTTTCGTATTTCAATTAAAACAAATAAGTTATTTTTCACGTGAAGATTGGATAGTAGGGGAAATGCGACGAAAAAACTAGATTCCAAATCCATCCACTGATGACTGGAACAATTTGCCCACTCCGGTTGTATTTTTATCATCCACTGAATCCAGTCACACGACACCTCCATGTTCCAAACACATAATGGCACCGATCCTGTTGTTAATGAAATATTTATGAAATGATGTATAATATTACAAGTAGGCAATAATTCGGAACTTTTTAATATTTGTTAGTCTCGTTAAAATTATAAAATATATATTTTAAAAAATTACCAAGTTAACTCTCCTGCGTTTGAATAGGGGAGTACAGGAAACAATAGCAAGGATGCACAGCAAAAAATAAAGAAATATGACGATATTCCGCGATTTAATGTCCATTTTGAGCCGGAATTTACACTTTTAATAAGAGCCGGAGAAAAAACTTATAAAATCTGTTTTGGCAAAGTGTGGCGAATGAATGAATAATATTTTTAAAGAAATCGCCGACTTTTATACAAGTTCAAATCCACATTATGCTGATACTATCCCAAACTTGAACATGTTTTGTGCAAAATTACCTCTCTTCTCTGGGTTGGAACTGTTGTTAAAGAGGTGTGATTTTCCCTGTTGTCAAGCCGGTCATGACCATAACAGGCATGATAAGCTCAGTAAATTATGTTCTGTTCGGACTTCGGAACATGCATTCAAGACATTTTACAAACGATTAGCAATTTGTCTTCTCTCTGTACGCGCTAGTGACTGTCAATGAATTTCTAGTAACGTGAAAAAAAACAAGTTTCAAATGTCGTCATCATAGAGTCCAACAATAATCGTAGTATGCTACGAAGTAAAGAAGTATCGTTGTCTATTCCGTATTGTAATCCGATCTGAATGCATTTTGTAAAGCATCACAAGTAACTGTTGACTTTCCTTACTTTTTGTTTTCTATTTCAGGACAAAAAGCATTTTCAAATTATTTTATTAGCGTCAAATATCAGTCTTTTCTGTGTAGCACGTTCATACGTGACAATAATACAAAAATAATGTAAACAAATATTCTTCTCTTGCTGTAAGAAATAAATGGGACTGGGTATGCGCATAAAACTTATACAGTTAATAGAGTACTATAGTGATACCGGTAAAACAGCGCTTTAATAATATTATGTGATTTTTAGTCTGAGGTGATCACCAAAGAATCAAAATTAATTGTACCATGTGCATTATAACGTCATAGGAATTCACAAAGAGGATTTAAGGAGAAAAAGGGATAAATATTAACTATAAAATTCCAATTAGTTTTCACAATTATGCTTATACCTGGTAACAATGTATGCTAATGTAAAATTCATATTGCTTGTTGGGTTACTTTCTTGTACTACTTATTATATACCTATTCAAATAATCCAAGTTTCATACAATAAAATTCATTAGACCCGACACCGTATGTATCAACATGCTATTGGAGCAACTATGGTTGTTTGTAATTAATAATTAATGTAATTAATCAAGTACAACGTACCATAGGATCAAATCCCCATATTACATGAGCAAAACGTGTTCCAATCTTTCACTGCCAATGTAAGTTTTATTGTATAATAATATATGATTCACTTTGGGTCCAAGTTTATATTATGATGTAATGTAATCAGGAAATCAGACTTATTGAAAGATTGTTATCCGTCACCGTTGCCTAATTTTATTTCTACATTTATACAATATGCATATAATTCCATTCCAAAGCCACTACTGTTGATGATCAACCTCGGTTGAATATATAGCCTTTCATAATATCGTATTTAAATAGTTTTGGAAACTATAACTTGGAGTGATAATCATTTTCTCATTAACTTCAGGGACAGGTTTGTCGTAAACTATTTCGAATTTATATTAAGGATAATTATATTCCAAATGAATCATATTAATGAGTGATGATACTTTCAAAGTATTACTTTGTATGTTGAAGCATTAAAATAATCAATCGCTGTAACGTGTTTGATAATATTGAGCTTATGAAATACAAAATGCCAATAAAATTAGATATTACGCATACGAATATTTTACATAAATGTTATGATGCTAATTAATCAATGAGATTAAATTATAAAAACCTAATGATAAAAGTTAAAAATATTCCTTACGTAAGTGCATTTTATATATGCTAAAAATTATATAACTCTTATGTGCGCCGTCTGACGTAGAAAGAGAAACGATGTATTGAGGTAACAGAAACAGATAGTTAATCCATTTTATTCAATTTCCTGATTAATGAATACTACATGATATGTTGAGGAATATAGAAGTTATAAAAAATTTAAAATTACAATCTTAAATTCAATTAAATATAAGGTTTCTATTAAAACTGTAAGGATTTGTAATTGCATGCAATAGCTATTCATCATGTAAGTGGAAGTTTGGTGAAGTTCCAAGGGATAATATACAGGTGTATTTTAAATACTTTAGTTATATCAAGACAACCTATTATGGATAAACTATTCCAATTCACATATTTTAAACTCCATTGAAAAAGAGCATTTTAGTAAGTATTACTTTGGCATACTTCAATGTACCCCTCAATTAAGACTTTCCAGAAGTGAAGATTTTTACTGTAGTAAAACGGCAACAAGATGGAGCAGTGGAATTCTAACAAAATAAAAATCAGACCATTGTCATGGATAACCTCGTCATATATTTTTGCTTTGAACCTTTACCAGTTTACATTCGGTCGGTTGCCACACGCCTCTATACAAATCCACATCTTTAGGGGCATTCCGACACTCATGAACCCAAAGCTATCGACTTTCACCTATTTTTATTTGGCAATCGTTGGCTTACGAAATGTTCTTCTTGGACTTATCCTGCTACATATCTTACTAGATTCCGACAAGCAATCTTCAGACCCAAAGAAAATGTTACGAATTGGCGTAGCCATACTTAGAATTAGTTGGGGCCTCCTTCTAAGTACGCTTTGGCGGATCAACGTAATCAGAGGAGGAAAATTATTTGCTACCACAGTGAATCGATTTCTTCATGCCAACACGTCAAATAAACGATCAAAAACTATCTCGTCACAGTATCCGGGGTGGCTTCTGACATACATGGTTGTTGCAATGAGTATAGTTGCTCCGTCCAGTCCTTTCATTTTTGGATATTTGAATGTTGACATTGGAACATTGATTTTTGAATACATGGGAATGATGGGAATGGCATTTTGGCCTGTTAGGCTGACATCGTTTATAATGTATCTACTGCTATTTTTAATCGGTGCCCGGGATATATTAACGGCTTTCCTACTTGATATTGGACTATTTCTTGCAGTAGAGGGGCAGTTAAAGAACTTAACTTCTTTGTATTGTTCAAAGGGCAGAACTTGTGTGTCTATTCTTCATCAGTACATTTGTCTTAGAATTAGTTACAGTAGAATAGCCTCTTTGTATAATGGCATGAATCTCTATTTTATAATTTTTAGTCAGATTGTGCTAACCGTTTTCCTCTGGATAGCCGTTAACTGTGTGAAAGTTTTACCAGTTTTTACAATTTTTGCATTCTCTGTCTCGTTTGCCGGAGGTCTAGGCCTAACCCTCTTTCTCTTACATATACATACCTATGTCAGGCTTGAAAGCATAAAGCTCATTTCAGAAAATTTGAAGGTATATTGCAAAGAAAATCGCAGATTTGACCGATTGATGAAGAAAAAATGGAAAGCGCAACTGCCTCTTCCGATCAATTGCGGAAGTCAATTTGCTTTTAGTAAAAGCGCAGTATTGAATTATATTAGTGTTCTGAGCACAAACATGACGAATGCGCTGATTCTGATTAGGGTTTAGTGGGGGTACATAATTTTTGGTATCTTACTGTCAGGCTTTGATGTAAAAATGAAAAAATAAGTGCTATGCATAGTCAGGACAAAATAAATGGTGGTGGAATTGGAAAAATGCAATCTATGTTTCCTTATCTTTTATTCGAAGATTCCAGGATGATGGTCCAAATAATCTAGATACTACCTAATTCAAATAAAATATGAAGATATACACACGTATGCTTAACTTAGTTTTAATACGCCAAGTTTAATTTACTGTAACATCTTTTAGTTCAGTTTGCTTAATATTTATATCAATAATGCACGAAATCTATTAATAGCACCTTACTTATATAACTTTGAAATATAATAATTAAAGCCGCTTGTTTTAATTATTTTGTATAGGTAGTCATTAAAGTACGATACAAAAAACTCTACGTACCGTCCGTGATTAGACTCCTAACTGATTGGTTGGTAAAATATACTACCACTGAAATAATCTTTCATCTCCATAAATCACTCAATACAATTCATATCAGGCTATTTGACTAACTACATAGTTAGTTAGTCCAATAGCCTGAATTCATATCACACCACACAAATGTTTATAGTATCAAATCAAGGACATGCCTATTAATGACTAACTGCCTTCATTTTTTTATTATAGACTAACAAAATATTTTGAAAACATGCATTTTCTCGTTTTACCCCAAGTATGAACACCATGAGAAATTGATAAATTTTGTAAAGCTCGGCTTTATTTCCTCTTTCAATTATTATGCAATAATGGTAGTATCTGTAGAATACTTACATGGAATATTTTTTAAATCATTTTAATGATTATCATCAAAGTGGTTTTAATTTTCTGCTATTTCAGTAATTTAAATCTGAAGCATTGTAGCGAATCCTTCGAATTTGCCCGATTTGGCCTTACGTGACCTTCCAGAAAATGGACAAGTGGGTTCCTTTGCGCACACCTCATTCAATTCCTTAGCTGCTGCAGTAGATACCAAATCCCTTTTAGTGGACAGGGAGAAAATGTGATCTTTCATGTTATCATCTTCCTGGAGGCTACCCCAGATAACTTGTGCCGCAGCCCTGTCAGCAAGAACCCGTCCCAAAGTTGTCCTCGCTTCCGCCTCTGACTTTGCCCCTTCCACGAGAAGGATTTGAGTTTTAATCTGATCGAACGACATTACCTTTTCCAGTGCTTGAAGTCGAGTATTAATCAGTGACACAGGCCAAACGGTTGGAATAATCACATACAGCTTTTTCCATTCCTCTTCTCCCATATCCTCCTTTAGTTGCTGCAATGCTGGAATTGTAGCCTCAGCTTGAGCCTTTGCAGCTTTCCCCATACTTTTCTCAATATGGTGGGCATAGTCTTTTGCAAAGTCTTCGTATGCTTTAATTTCAGCTGATTTCTTCTCAATAGGTAGCGTCAATATAAGTGATAGTTGCAGTAATCATTGTTACAGCCAATTTGCTATCTTCTTCTGGTATTTCGGCCTCACCTTTCTCAAGTAAGAACCGAACATTTTCACAGTTCCCCCGAAAACTTCTTAATGGACCTAGCCAGTTTATAGAATTTGGATTTCGAAAATAAGGGGAAAGAATGGAGAATAAGCCCAGGGCTATATGGCTCAAACTTTTAAACATTTCGTAGGTTGGGCTGACGGGAATGACTCTCTAAAATTATAAAATATTAAATCACGTTAGAAAATTCACCCGCTAATCCATTTAATTAGCTATATAAGCGATGCTTTATAGTGAGATATTTAAGTAATCAGTTTCATACCTTCATTGCACCATTTTTAAAGTAGATTTTATAAGTTCCCCCAACTCCAAAATAATCGGGCTCTCCATCAGTAGCTATCATCAGTGGATATACGTTCTTTCCCACATTTTCAATCATTTTTGCATAATTCTGTCGCATATCCTTGTTTACATCTCTTAATGACAGTATCAAGTTTTCAAATGGATCTCCACGAGATGCAGCGAACTCAATCAGTTTATCCTTCTGCAGCGCAAGGTCAGCTAAGATTTCATCTCGGCAAGTTAGCTGAGCATCTCTTTGTGTGTGATTTTTCAGACAGCTACCTTCTCCATCTTCGCTTCCGAACGTGCTGCAAGGGAAAATAATGCACAGTACCTGTTGGGGAAATAAGATATGTATTATTTTTTACCAACTTGGTTTTCTTTCTTTCTTCTTCTTTCTTCAGATGCAATTGCATAATTTATCTTACCAAGAGTGTAAGTCTTCGGTTAACAAAAATGCCCATTTTGCTAACAAACTGCTTGAAAATTTAATAATATCAAGAAATCTAGGCCTGGTTCTGTGGCAGATTTCACCTTAAATAAAAACAGCTTATCCTTTTGCAGCGCAAGGTCAGCTAAGATTTCATCTCGGCAAGTTAGCTGAGCATCTCTCTGTGTGTGATTTTTCAGGCAGCTACCTTCTCCATCTTCGCTTGCGAACGTGCCGCAGGGGAAAATAATGCACAGTACCTGTTAGGGAAACGCAAGATATATATTCTTTGTTACCAACTTGGTTTTATTGCAATTACTTCTTTCTTCAGGTGCAATTGTATAAATTGTAATTTATCTTACCAAGAGTGTAAGTCTTCGGTTAACAAAAATACCCATTTTGCTAACAAAATGCTTGAAAATTTAATAATATCAAGAAATCTAGGCCTGGTTCTGTGGCAGATTCCACATTAAATAAAAATGTCAATCTTTTTAATTTTAATATCCACGAAAGTAACTTAACTTCGTATCTTACTTTTTACCAAATGATAATTATTATTGCAACATAAAATACACAATCAACAACATTCCATTAATGAAAGTTCTTAGGATATGGTCTTCATTGTAGTCTGACATTTCGTTAAACAATTACACAATTGTAATTGATTGATACTTCCCAACTTTCGTTTCATGTTTCAATAGTACAATCATCTTTGTGCATATTATGATATAAACATTGTGAATATGTGTCAAAAGTCGATGACCAAACCAAACACGTACTTTCATAAAGTTAACTATCCCGAATCGTTTTAAAATTTACACGGGAACGGGATTGGAAAGATATAAAATAAATTATATTTCATTCATATCAAGTCAAGCATACATGCAAGCGTAATGCTAATACTAATAATATTACCAGAGCAGCGTAAAGTGATGTCGACAAGATGAATGCCAACTTGAGTAGATACCTATGTGGATGTGGATCCACGTGTGACACTATTTTTTCATATTAATAATTAAAACAATGACATATCATCCCTATAAATATGCAGTAAAAATGGACAAATCAATGGGATATTGTGATTGCATAAGTTGCACGTGTTAAGTACAAAGTTGGCTTTAGATAATAAACCGAGAAATATGATTTGCAATGAACGACTTCCTGTACGTATATGATGACAATGTAATTCCATAATCAGAGCAGTATACTTTATTTTGAAATTTCATCTCATTCTTACAAGATATAGTAATTAACAATTAAGTAGACACATGTTTCTGAATGCATAGATATTCTTGAACATATGAATGCCTTTTTTGTGATGATTGGGCTTCATTTCGTTTTTTTTTCAGTTTCGATTCAGTTAGCTTCGAAGCATTGTAGCCATCAGTGGGGGCTTCTCATTTTCAAGTATTCCTTTACTTGACCTTCCAGCAAATGGGCATTTTGGTTTTGTAGGTTCATTTTCCAAGCTCTGGCAAACCTTATTCAATTCTATAGACACGGTTGAGGACAATAAATCCCTTCTGGTAGACAGGGAGAAAACATGATCTTTAAAGTGAGGCTCTTCCAGTCCACCAAAGACTAGCTGCGCTAAAGCCCTATCCGCAATAATCCTTCCCAACGTTGTTCTCGCATCTGCCTCTGTTCTTGCCCCTTCCACTATAAGAACTTGGTTTTTAATTTGATCAAATGACATTACCTTTTCCAGAGCTTGAAGTCGAATATTATACAGTGACACGGGCCAAACAGTTGGAATAATCACGAACAGCTTTTTCCATTCCTCCTCTCCCATTTCTGCCTTCAGTTTCTGAAGTGCTGGAATTGTATCCTGAGCGTGGGCCTTGGCAGCCATTCCCATGCTTTCTTCAATGAAAGGGGCCATTTCAGTTGCAAATGTGTGGTAGCCAGCCAAGTTCACAGACTGCAGTTTAATGGCATCATCAATATAAATTATTGTTTTTCGTAACATTGTCAGCGCTAATCTACGTTCTGCACCAACAATTCCAGTCTCATCTTTCTGAATTAAAAACTGAATATTTCTACTATGTTGCTGGAAATTTCTTAAGGGCTGTTGCCAGTTTATAGAATTTGGGTTATGAAAGTAAGGGGAAACAATAGCGAAAACGCCTAGAACTAAATGGCTCAAACTTTTATACATCTCAAAAGCCGAGCTGACAGGAATGATTCTCTGAAAATGCGAAAAATTCATAATTTTAGAGATTGAAATTTTAATACTGTCTATTTAATCTCAGATATTATACTTCCATCAAAATTTAAATATGTTTACCTTCATTGTCCCATCTTTAAAATAAATTTTGAAAACTCCCCCAACACCTAAATAGTCCGGTTCTCCATCAGTTGCTACCATCAAGGGATACACGTTCTTGCCCACGTTTTCAATCATTTTTGCATAATTCTGCCGCATGTCCCAGTTAGAATCTCTTAAGGACAGCAGCAGATTATCGTGTGGATTGCCCCGGGATGCTGTAAACGCGACCATTTGTGCCATTTGCCTCTCTAGCAAAGTTAACGTTTCTTCTTGGCAAGTTAACCGCGCATCTTGCTTCAAGTGCATTTTCAGACAGGAAAATTCGTCTGTTGCATTTCTGGCGCAAGCCTCCACTGAACACTTCATTTTACTTTCCATGTCAAAACATTCGTTTGTATAGCAAGTGTATGTGTAAGAGATCAATCTGTTGTAGTCTGCTGGATGTCGAACACATTCATAAAACTTTTGTCGGGATTGTGGGTGAGGAAAGAAACCGGTTTGGGTACATCGGAATTCATTCACAGGGATACCCACGGATTTGAGACCGTAATTACCACCGAGTGTAGTACTTGGAAGGGTAAAGCAGAGTAGCTGTTAAGGAAAATGAGATAATTAGTGTTATTGTCATTAAACTTGGATGCAATTGCCACTAACATTGTATTTGACCCCTTGAACTAGATTATATTGCAATTTTTAACTTACCAAAAGAGTAACTATCCAGTGAACAAGTTCCATTTTGACAGGAACCTACTTGAAAACTTGATGCTATCAATGAATTGTAAAATGAGGAAATTTCACTTTCAGACTACGTATGCATGGACTCATCAGTGACCGACTCCAGACTACATTAAAATGAGATTTAAATTGATTGAATCATATTTATATTCAAATTCCACGAGCTTAATTTGGGAAATTTTGCGCTTCGTTGCCAATTTATATGTAATTTATGCCCCCACTGTCAATGGATCAGTGATGTGTATCAAATTGCATTTCAATTCGTTAATTGGGTAGTATAAAAATGTGGCGAAACGTGAAGTTCAATGACAAGAGGATGTTAGTTGGAAGAAACTTTTCATGGAAAATGAACTATTTAAGTTGTAATAATAATTTGGAAGTATATATGTACTAAATGTTTAATTGTATATAAATGGCAATAAAATTGAATTAATACGGATGATTGGTAAATTCATTATTTGATGTTTGACAATCATAAATCCAGTGTCCGGTTTCAACTAATCTTTTAAATTATGTATCATCAATTCCAGTTAATCCTAAATGTAGTTGGATCCCGCACGTCACAGTTTTACCTATATCCATATACCATTGTCAATTCTTATGGAATGATGCTCGCTCAATACTCAGTATACAACTCAATAAATTCACCGTTTGATATATGACAAATTATGACAATCATAAATATGATATTATTGGTATTTTAATTCCATGGTTGGCAGGTGTGTCAGGCAGCGTCCGGTTTCATTTAATCCTTTTAATTTTATATGTGCATCTAATCCAATTAATCCTAAATGTAGTTGGAACTCATACGTTGTGGGCTTATACCTGTACACACAGTCGTCCAGGACGACTCGTCCTCGTCATACTTGCTGTTATAATAAGATCTATTATATTGATATGTTTACAACACACAGGATACACTACTAACTTTATGCAGCCCAAAATTAGCCTAAATATGAGCCATAGCAATCCATAGAGATCAACATTTAAAAATAATCAATCAGTATTACTGTGGATGTGCAAAAGCATTTTCTTTATGCATCTTGAATTCATACACTTGAAAAGAAAACAGTTTCAATGGCTTAGTGGTATGACTCGATTTAGTGAGCATATTAATTTGATAATATTGCATAAATGTAAAAAATATATCAGCGACTCTCGAAAACTAACCTGATCCAGTTTACGAGATTACGAGATGGACGAAATGTAGTAAGCAAGCTTTAGTAGTAATAAACAATAGTGTCAATATTGATAAATAATTTATATTACGGGACATTAAGCACATGCCGTTTAATAATTCATTAATAATTCATTTGATTATGAACGTAACTTGTTATTCCTTGGTTGGGGTCGTGGAGTATACAAGTCATAGAAATGTAAGTCGTCATAAAATTAAAATATGAGATGAGTATCAGACTATTCTTTGAATACTTTTACACCGTAGTAGTAGTCAGTCTGTCATGACTGCTGAAACTTAAATTCCCCTACAAATTGCTCGTGGGTTTGTTCTTACTTACAACTTACTTACTTGTTAGTTGAAGAACCGTTTAATTGCATTTTAGTCCAGACGTGGGTTTGTCTTTATTTATGTACATGCAAAATATTGTATGGAATGTTTCTTCGATAATGGGGCATGCAACGTGGTTTTCATTTTCTTTGTACAATAGTCAATAGTAAAAGACACGAGCGATACATGACTCATACTTTACTTCTATCTTCTTTATGAATATTTCATGGGTGATCAATTGATCAAACAATCAAGCAAACTTTCTTGTGTACAGTCCGGCTGTTGCTGGCATGATGAAGATGCAGACTCCAAATGGCAGAGAATTGTCTAATATCTTTGTTTTGTCTAATATGAAAATAAATTAATAATAAAAAACTGCAGCTGCTACGGTAGTCTTAAATGCGAAAAGTATATCATTTAATTATTGGGTTGGAAATTGTCTACTTTCGCGATTATTAATGCAGTAGGCTGAATAAAGTCAAGTGCATTCTGTCGGTCATTATAAATTCATACATGTATTACATAATGTTATGGAGCTGCAATGCTTTTACTTAAATATGTTGAAAACTGAGAGTCTATATTGAAATATAAAGCACACTAGACTGATAGCATTTATCTATCCATAAAGATTACAGTTTTTAATATTCTCACAGTAGTTCGTTTTTGTTTGTAAATTTGACAACGGAATGAGTGCTAAATGTCAAATCACGCTTTTGATAAGTTAGTTATTACAATAATATAATTGTAGGTGCTGAATGAGGTGAAGTTGAAGTACGTGGCCAATGAGCAAATGACACTGGAACCAGACACAAATAATTTATGTATATCATGTGAAAAAATTACGGGCGCCATCAAAAAAGTGGCTGCCAAGCCAATAAATTATGTGTTACGTCGAAAGTGAAAAATTTAACGACAAATAATAGTAACCATGGGGTGTTGTGAGAAGAAATGGATAAACAATTTTTAAATGGTGCTTTTGTTGTAAACTAATATGAAAATACAGATTATTAACCCAATAGTGTTTATTGTGACTTATGATCGCTGCTGTGTGAATTTACCCGGAAGTTTTTATGCATGATGTTATATTTTCTTAATAAAGAGTTGTCAAATCAATTCGGAACTTCTATTTTGTTTGTTACCTTCCTGGAACATTATGGAGCTCTTAAAAACTCGAAAGATTCAACTTAATGACATCCTGACACAATGACTTCTTCGGCTTGTATTTACATAGTGCCTGAAATGAGTGCACGTGAGCATAAATATGCAAGTTACTATTTATTATAAATTATAAACCCAGGAAATGTGATTGTCAATGCCCGACTTGTAAAATAATACATTACGATGATAATATAATATTATATTACAATTGCCATTGTGGGAAATAGTTATTCATACTTTTAAAATCAATTTATTCACTCAGATATGCTAACTAACATTTAAATAAGTAGACGAATATGACTTGAATGAATGACTTGCATCTGCTGCTTTGGTTTTACCTTTCTTCTCCACATAGTTAACCTCTCAGCATTGTCGCTAGCAATAGGGGTTTCTTATCATCAAGTACTCCTTTACTTGATCTTCCAGCAAATGGACACTTTGGTTTCGTAGAATCGGATTCCAAGTCCTGACAAACCTTATTCAATTCTCTCATTGCGGTTGAAGATAACAGATCCCTTCTGGTAGACAGGGAGAAAACATGATCTTTCATATTTTCCCCAGGTACATTACCCCAGACAAGTTGCGCCACAGCCCTGTCAGCAATAATCCTTCCCAAAGTCGTTTTCGCGTCTGCCTCTGATCTAGCCCCTTCCACTATCAAAACCTGGCTTTTAATTTGATCGAATGACATCACCTTCTCCAAAGCTTGAAGTCGAATGTTATACAGCGACACAGGCCAAACGGTTGGAATAATGACATACATCTTTCTCCATTCCTCCTCTCCCATTTCCGCCTTTAGTTGCTGTAATGCTGGAATTGTGCCCGTAGCGTGAGCACTGGCAGCCATTTCCATGCTTTGTTCAATGTGAGGTGCCATTCTATTCGCATATACTTGGTACTTCAACATATCAACTGACTTCAATCTAATGACGCTATCAATGTAATCGATTGTTGTATTTAACATAGTAAGCGCCACCTTTCTTTCTGCATCTGGTACTCGCCCTGATTCACCTTTCACAAGTAAAAACTGAACATTCCTACAATTCCTTTGAAAATTTCGCAATGGGGTTTCCCAATTTATAGAATTTGGGTTGTGAAAATAAGGCGAAATAATAGAGAAAACGCCGAGGACTAAATGGCTCAAACTTTTATACATTTCAAAGGCTTCACCAACAGGAATGATTCTCTAAAAGTATGAAAAAGAAATCATTTAGACATTTAGCTTATTAATTTTGCTGCAATTATATATAAACGAGATATTATTTTTATGAAACTTTATCATTGTTTTTACCCTCATTGATCCATCTTTAAAATAAACATTGAAAACTCCCCCAACTCCAAAATAGTCCGGCTCTGCGTCAGTCGCAACCATCAAAGGAAACACGTGCTTGCCCACATTTTCTATCATTCGTCCATAATTCTGTCGCATGTCAAAGTTTACATCTCTTAATGACAGTCTCAAGTTTTCAAACGGATCCCCACGAAATGCAGTAAACTGAACCATTGTCGTATTTAGCCTATTAAGTACAGTTAATGTTTCTTCTTGGCATGTTAAATTAGCATCCTGCTTCAAGCGATTTTTCAAACAGTAGAATTCCTCATCAGTGCAAGCTTCCGCGGAACATTTACTAATTCTTTGACTGTTATCAAAACACTCGTTTGGATAGCAGGTGTATGTGTAAGATATTAATCTGTTGGGATCTACCGGATCTTGCATACATTTGTAAAACTTTTGTCGTGTTTCTGGGTGAGGAAAGAAGCCGGTTTGGGAACACCTGAATTCGTTCTTAGGGATGTCTGCTGAGGATTTACCATAATCGCTCCCGAGTGTAGTACTTGGAAAGGTGAAGTAGACTATCTGTTGGGGAAAGTAAAATAACCTTATTGAATTTGATCTTGAATTTATCTCCCTTGAACTTGAATTTAGTATATTAATTTTTATCTTACCAAGATGGGAACTAAACAGTGGAGAAGTTCCATTTTGCCTGCAAAGTGCTCGTAAGCTTATGTAGAGCTTTAAATGAAAAAAGCGAGAAAGAACACCTTCAAGTCGACTAGGTATGGACTCTGTGACCGACTCAACACTAAATTAATTGGAATCGATTGCAACATATTTATATCCAATATCATAATCTAGAAAATTTTAACCTCGCTACCAATTTATAGTAAATTATTTAGCCACAGCGCTGCACGAACGTGAATTTTAATTCATTACTGAAGCATGACGCAAACATTAAATGATATTTTGCATTATACACGTGGCTTTACCGACACATCTAAAATCGAAATTAATTTCAAATTAATAATTTGCTTGTATTGAAAATTTGGCGAATGCCGAGACACGAAGTTCAATGACAAAAGGACGTTAGCTGGAAGAAAAAGTTTTCATGGAAAATTAACCAGAGTTGTATTGAGATTGTTAGGAAATGCGTATTAATTATTAACGGGATTTGAATGAAAATTAAATGAAAATAACAGGAGGAATTGATAAAGTCAGATTCAGTGGATGTGACCATAAGAAATGCAGCGCACGTTAATAATTACCTATGTAGATCGGTATGCCGTATACGTTTCATTTGCCATTGTTTACCCAAATGTTTAGTCAGGTCTGATCCTAGACCTTCATAAATAAGTTCGTGAGGCCATTGATGTTTAAATGAATAGTATTTGGTGTGAATTTGTTTATCGTCCGGTTAAATAGCTACTTCTTTATAATTTAATATACCTAATCTTGTTAATCCGAAAACACATGTCATGTATGTATGTACTTACATTTGTTAGAACTCATACACCTATACCTACATTGTACGTTATACTGTCGTCATCGTCAAATCTGGTTTATTTGTATTTGTACTAAAGCAATAAGTTTTTGCAAAGCACGTTGACAATATTGCTTTAATAATCCAATATCCGTTTACTTGGTAGCCCTATAAAATGCGAACGAAATGCATTATGCATGGTGGTAATAGAGAGTCGATGTGGATAAATAATTTATAATATAAGGTACATACGCCACAAAGATAATAACGCATACATTACTAGTAATAGTATATATTATGGGCTATTATCGTTGCAAACGCCATATTTTTTGGTTCATGTTAGACTTTTAGGCTTTTCCGGAACTTTTTCTTTTGGAAGAGCATTTTTTCCATGATAGTGCAGTGAGATATTATTATATACTGAAGCTTCCTTGATGAGATAGATGATAATGCTATGATTTTCATAATGCTTTTCTGTGTAAAATAATCAATTGAATCAGAAGATGTGTATGGCGATCAGAGAGATGATAAGCGATTAGTAGTACTATTATTTGTGTCATGTGTACGGTTGTTGACATGGAGAATGAAAACGCTGATTTCAAGTGACAGAAGTTTTTGCTTCGGTTTTGTATAAGATTAAAATAAATTAACAATAAAAACTATGAAGCTGATAAGTTGTTGCAGAAAAACATTGCGCAATACCTAAATAATTGGGATACACCTCTGCGATAAATAATGCATTGGATGGAACGAAAATCAAGTGCATACTTTTTACAGAGATACAATTTGCATGGTTCTGTGCTTGACAAAGCGTGAAGTTCAGACTTTGAACTTGAATATTAAGCTGAAAATGTATAAACTACGCTACCGGACTTGCATTTATTTACCTATTAAGTAATATCGAAATTTTTTAATATTCGCACATTAATTTATTTTGTCAGTTTAACAATCATTTGTGTGCTAAATGTTATATCGCATCATTATCAGTAAAGAAGGTTACATGTACATTTGACACGAACCTGGCGCAAACTTTT
>JAHZMV010000210.1:0-15146 GCA_027743765.1 Coecobrya sp. COE2
CCTACAAAAGGTTTCCTTTCTTATGTATTGAGTAAATTACATACGATTTAGAAAATTTGGAACATCTGTCAGTAATTATTTTTCTGCTAAACTAAACCTGTAAATGACATTTCTCACAATATTTGGAAATAAAATATTTCTCATGCGTTTCACTTTCCTTATGCGAACACATACAGCCCCCACAAAGCTATAAAATCATGTGAATTATCCAAGTCAATGGTGTCGTCTGTCGCGATATCACCATTTAATCTGCGATTATACTATTTTGCTTATCATAATAAAAAAAATTTGCTCTCTCAAATCTCAATCTCACTCAAACAGTCAAAAGCACCAACTATATCAACTAATTCTCAACTTAATTGACATTTCTGGGGACTCTATCAACGACAAAAGTAGTTAACACGGTAAAAAATAAAGTGAAAACATGCAAGTTATATAATAAAACTATATTATAATCCATACAGACAAAATGTAACAATATAGAATGCATGCAAGGTTTCATATGAGGAATTTTCATCTTCATCCACATCCCCACGCAAAAAGTTCTCATAATAATGGTAATAATGTAACCACACCACCGCCTCAGCAGAGAGTCGCAGCAGTTCGAGTGCGAGAGACTGCTCGTTAAGTAACAAGATGAAAATGAAATGTGGCTTTAGAATAGATTACCTATATACTTTTATGATTACACTCTTCCTTCGCCGCCGCCACCACAACACGGCCCAAAAAGAACTTTATATCTTCTCTCTAATAATTTTTCCTGCAAACTCATCCAGCCAGCCTCAAGATGCTATTATGCATTATATTATACATAATCTTATCCTCCACTCTTCCCACTCGAAAGATGAAAATTACATATCCAATAAGCCTGACTCGCTGTCTCTTTTCCCTTTACTATATACCATCTTTTTCCAGTAGATTTTTATGTTCTGCTATTTTTCTCAGCTGCTTTCAGTCGCAGAATTTTTTTTGAATGATGGTATTACTGGCACTCTCTCTCTCCTCGAAAAAATGTGTGAGGCTACTTACCACTTTGAATTTTTGTAGTTTTTTCTCAGCATTCTACACCCTATCAAAAGATGTATTCTTACAAGTTACTTCAACGTACTCATAATCAGGGGTAAAAAATAGTTTCCCAAGCCAGAAAAGCTTGAAAATACTGAAGACTAGTTGGCTCAGCTTCTCTTTATTAATCTTGGATTTTCTCAAGACTTTTCCCTTTACATTATATTTAAGTATATACAGAGAGGAAAAGTATTAAATGAGTTTTTTTGTGAAAATATTACCAGGATTTTTCCAATATTCCTATTTTTCACAGCTCAGCTCTTATTTGATGAAATATCAACTAAAAGAATTTTCAATAATAATAAAAATGTACAAAAATTATGATGATGTGCTGCACCTCAGTAACTTTTAAAAGAGTCTCGTTGACTGTAAAAGTTTATAATATGTAGAAAAATGATGCGTGGGAGTCATTCTGCACGCTACATAAACGACGAACTAAGAAGAAGACTATTATTATTATTGAAGATACGATAAGATAGGAATGTTGGGATTTACGAGGCCCTATATTTATGAAGTTCAGACGGGATAATTTATGCTGAAGTTAAGAAAACTGCAACAATCCTGTGAGCATACGAACATCAACCAAAAACTACACACACAACAACAAATCGGCTTTTACCATAACGTCACCACAATAAAAAGTCGTTGCCATCCGTCTCATTATAAACGCAGTTTTATTTTATTAAAGTACCAATGCAGAAAGGCAGTGAACTTGGCTGCTTTTCAGAAATCACCCTTGCTGATGCATTTTACATGAACTTTTAGTCCTACGAGAGCAAAATCTTTGGGACCCACGTAGCCCTTTCTACACATCAGGATGAAAGGCAGACTGTTTCAACTTACTCTTTTCTTTTCTCTACAAAGTGCAAACCCATTCATTCACCCAGCCCTTGCCGGTCTTTTCCTCCTGGTACATGTATTACTCAACCAGAGACTGTTATACAGTCTTAAGTATAAACACAAACACTCTTGCAAAATATTATTCACTATTTCCTTCCTCCTAGCTTTTTCCCATTAGCTACTATAAACATGCTAATACCGTTGTAAATAATTGTGCACAGAGCACAGAGGATGTTTCCGCATACATTATACTAAATGTATAATAAGATATTTCGAAATCGCTCTTCTACCACTAATACTACACGTTGGTCCGATACTATCTATCTGTTGACGTAACTCTGTATTAAGCTTATTGTGTATATTTTTGCATTAATAAAAGCTTCCCTGTATTTTATTATGCGTCAACCTTGAACACAGAGAAAAAATATTGAACATGTTTTTACTAAATTTTGAAACTCGTATAGGATTCAGCGTATTTGAATACAGATACTTTTTGTAGGAGGGAGTCTGTATAAATTATAGCAAAAAAGAAAGAGGGGAACAGGAAGGCAAATATTTTGCTTTATATTATGTTGTGTGTGTGTTTAGTACACGCACATCATGGGAGAGTGCTTTATCGCTCTAACTATTACCATTCATCTTTACTACCTGGATTTATAGAGGTAAACTTTCATGCATTCATAGTAAAATTATCATAAGGGAAGTAAATAAACGGAGTTGGGAAAAGGTAGTGAACCTGAGGTTATATTTAGAATGTCTAAAAGAAAAAGGAGACTTGTTCAAGCTTCAATAGAATGTGACGATATTATGATGAGAGAAACAGGATGATGACATGGACAACATCATAAGGCACAAGAAGGACAATGTGAAGAAAAGAGAGGAGAAAGTTGAATGAAGAACTATTGTAAGTGGTTTTTCTAAAGAATGCCCAGGTTTTCCTTGAATGGAACAGCGTTCTATTCTTTTCGTAGATAAATTTACAAGCATCTTTTGCAACCTTTCCTCTTGGCATTTTCAGAGTGTATTAGTCCCTCTGTACTTGTGTCCAAGATAACATCATCAGAGAGAAAGCCAGCAGGAGCGGCGCGGTGAAAGCTCCATTTATTCCCGGGGATCCTCATCATCGTGTTCTTTTCTGTTTTTGTAGACAGACATTCTTGGTCGATATGCATGGAAAGTCTTCTCTCTTGTCAGAATGCAACGTGAAAAGAAAATATCCTACAGAAAATGGTAGCATTTTACTCGCATGCACAATAACAGAGACCAGATAATGATGATGAGATATGTATCAACACTACAGTGCTATGTGTCGGTGACATCAGGGAAAATAAAGCCGAAGGGATTTTGTGCCTGTGCCACCTTTCCCATCAAAACGGAGAGAAGAAGCCACACAAAAACATGCACGCATAATATTATTATTTGAGATAAGTCAGAAATGAGAGAAACCGTGTGTGCGCAGTATGTAAATTGAATGGTTTCAAGGAGTTAGACTATCAGCTTTTCAGTCCCGTCGACAGACATGCAAGCACACAACATGAGAATAAAAAGCAGACAACTGTCAAGACTCACGTAACAGTGTAGTGGCTGTGGTATCAGCAGCAGGAGACTCGATGAGGTTTCTTTTTCTTTCTCTTTTGCAAAAGGCACAATTGTGTGGATACATTGAAGGGTAAACCAACTAAATTCTCCTGTACCAAATTATGTTTCTTGTTTCTGGCCGTCAAACTCCAAGCCTCTACACAGCATTCTATTAGCTTTTCCTTGCCCTTCTCGATTTTCTTATTCAAAAGTAAACTTATTTGTTAAAAAGGGAAAACTGACAGCCACCAGAATGCTTCATACATATATGCATGCATGTGTATAGCATTTGAAGGTAAGTTATTCCAAAGAAGCAAACACTTACCTATTTGGAAGCACGTGGTGGTCAATATGACAATACAAACAGAGAAAANTGCAAAAGGCACAATTGTGTGGATACATTGAAGGGTAAACCAACTAAATTCTCCTGTACCAAATTATGTTTCTTGTTTCTGGCCGTCAAACTCCAAGTCTCTACACGCATTCTATTAGCTTTTCCTTGCCCTTCTCGATTTTCTTATTCAAAAGTAAACTTATTTGTTAAAAAGGGAAAACTGACAGCCACCAGAATGCTTCATACATATATGCATGCATGTGTATAGCATTTGAAGGTAAGTTATTCCAAAGAAGCAAACACTTACCTATTTGGAAGCACGTGGTGGTCAATATGACAATACAAACAGAGAAAAGGTTTTTTTTACATAGTATGTGGCCCTATTATCCTGCTATATCCACAGCTAAACATACATAGGTAAGTATATTCACAAACTCTGAAGTGGCTATTGCTGTTTCTATTTTCACCAGCAACCCCATGGAAAATGCATGATGCTTGTTCTTTGCTTACGTTAGTATTTTAGTACAAGAGAAAGTGCCTTTTTGGCAGTGGCCCTAGGAGAGCTTTTAACTTGTCCAAAGAGAAAAAATGGATGTAGCATAATTGGTTATAGGGATGTGAACCTTCCATTTCCTGCCTTTCAGAATCTATTCATTCATTGAATCATCGACTACCCACTTTTGCTTTCATTGCGAGCTCACGTCTACTATTGCCGACACTGACACTAGACACACACACGCGGCTCAAAAATTCCTCAGTCAGATATCCCTGGATAAACACGGACACGTGTATTCGTAGTATAATGACCGTTATATCCTATAAACTGACAATGAGTAGGTACATCTTTACGGCTTACCATTACGTTTTATTTGCCGCAGAGAAAGCCTATTAGTCATATTCAGTTGCAGTCTGTTTGTAACACAACATCAAGGGTAAGGTGGAGAAAATCTACCTATAAATATGTATGGTTTTTCTCTCTCGTTTCATAGCATGTTCTTGAATCATTTCATATTGGTTCCTTTCCTGTGCTTTCTCCAATAATAGCTACTTCTCTCGGTCACGGTCAATGCAACGGAAAAAGTATCCAGTGAACCTTTATATGTACTTATTTGTATCCTTGAACAAGTGAAAGTCCTTAATATTATATGCATGTTTATATTCCTTTTCCGCAATGTTTTGTGCATGTGCATATTTTCTGTTGCGTTCACACACTGTTATAGCAAAGCTCTTTCTCGTGTTAGCAAACATCATAGTCACCATTCGATAATTTTCTTGATTGCTTGCTTTTGCAATTCTTTCACGCACAACGTGAGGTCTCTGTACTCTGTGTACAACAATGTGAAATGAAAGTGCTCAGCAGAGCTACATAACTTTAACATTTTTGTTCATGTGCACACAACCACAGTTTGTACTTCTCCTTACATTGTTATGACACAATTGCATTTCTCTACATCGCTGTTGACAAGTCATACTATTAGCTATAGGGTTGGTTTACGCAGATCATTACCAAAATCTTACACAACTTCATCTATTTTCTCAGTTGTTATTTACAGTAAGTTCGGAAAAGAAGTACATGGTACAACCAATATCAATATTTACAAAAGGATACTTTTGTGTGTAGACATTGTGCTGTTGAAAGCAAACTCGCCAAGATAAATTACATTCGTTTAGAGTTAAGTGTAATATGTTTAGCCACTTGCTCGCTGTGTCCTAGTACAGCCTTCCAGCTATCTTTTGTTTACGATGAGCTCAATAAATATGATTGGCGTGCGCTGGTTGTTGATACGAATCATTTCATTGATGATGGCGAGTGTGCTTATTTGTATAATACGCTTCTCTACGGTTTGGCTTCCGTTTGTTTGTGGTAACAGTAATCAATTATTTGCTATGAGCTTGCCATAAGTAAACATATAATAATCACAGTAATCACCATCTTAATAATAACATTTAATACTGCCATGTTACAAGTCATTTCTGCCATTGTGAAATGTGCGATAGACAAGTTTTTCCACTACTTACCGTAGACGGTGAGAAGGGCAGGCTCGCTCACACGGCGACTGGCAATATTCTCTGCAACACAGGAGTAATTTCCCATATCAGAAAGTCGGGTTTGGGCAATAAGCAAGTGGCCATCCGCAGTAATGATGTAATTGGGGTCTCGTTTCGGGTCGATAGTGCGTGCATCCCGTACCCAGGAAATGACTGGCATTGGAATTCCATCGGGTGGTATGCATCTCAGCTCCGTCTGCGAATCCATTTCAACGCTTTTTGTGTATGGAGACTGCTCAAAGTACTTTTTCAAATCTGGAAATATAAAAAACCGGAAAAAAGGGATAAGATAAATGTTATGATGGCATTTTTAAAGAATAAAATAATATGAGAAAGTGACACATCTCAGGAGTAGGTGCAGCATATAACTAAAGTTTGTGCTTTACTATTCCCAGTAAAGGGAAAGGAGCAAGGTTCAAGTTCAAATGGTAATGGTCTCTTATGGGTTGTGTGTGTACACACGTGGTGATCTTTTCAGATAGCAACTGCTGAGACTGTTTTCTGGCAGTAATAATAATAATGTCAGTGTATGCCATTATTAGAATTGTAGTTGTATGTTACATTATTACAAAAGTACATATAAACTTCAATATCAATTTTCTGTACACATCAGTACACACAGTCATGTAGGCATTGTAAATGTTACGTAATGATAACATTGCGTTCGAAACCCAACCACCTACACGACTGTGTTGGATCATACTCTCCTTCGTTTCTTCGTATAAAACGGAAGTAAAATGCCATTTTTCTTAGACACACGAGCAGACAAGGAGCAAAGGAAAAAGTTCCTTTTACTCCGTTTTTCTCGCTTTCTGTAAAGCCATAGAACAGAGAAAGATGACTATTATTTACAAGAAGCAATGTAAGTGTCAGAAGAACTGTGCGATACGCAGCAGAAAGCAAAAAAGCAAGTAGCATCAGAACTAGAACATTTATGGAAGGAAGTAAGAGATTGTCTGTCGCCCCTTCCATCTTTGTTACTAACATTGTCGTTCTCGTTATAATCTTCTGCGAGGCACCGTCACAAGTTTCTACATTTAACGAACATTTTTCTGCAGCTAAAACTTGCTCTTTTTTACCTTAAACGAGGCGATGAAAAATGCTACCATTATATGTAAGTATCCCTTTCATCATCAAGATAAGTCTTACAAGACGCTTGTGAACACGACTCAACAAGAACAGATCACGCCTACGATGATGATGTGTGTGAATGTGTTTAAGTCTCACTTTGGTGCTTACAACATCATCACTCCTATTGCAGCACAAAAAGCATCTTCTCTCCTGCTACTTCTCATTCATGCATTCTTGGATGAACAGGAAAAAGAGGTTTATTCTCACGGTTAGTTAGAATCAGATAGGTTGGAAAGAACAGTAGGTTTACGCAATTCGAAAAATTCCACCATTGTTGTCCTTTTGGAAAGGACAGATGTGTTCTGAGCTTGCGTAAGTGGTCACCTGTTTAATGAAGCTTGGAATAATATGAGCTTTCAGTCATCAGCTTCAATCATGTCATTATCATGATCACTTTTCTCTCCCCGTTTTGCCATATGTGCCTATCCATATAAGTGAAATGCTTTTAAAACTTGATTGCTCATTGGTCCAATGGTTTAGTTGTCGCACCTGACATTTCCCTTCCGAAAATAGTTTTCTCACAATTTATATCACAATTCATCACATCACTCGTCCAATGTGTCCATATGCTCCGCTTAACTCGAGCTCATTGAATTCATGACATGGCCTTTTAACAAGCTCACCGTGTGCAACAACGTTTCCTCTTTACAGGGAAAAACCTATTAGCAAGCATATTTAACCTTATTCAGTCAGTCACTAATCGCATGGCATGCCAAAAAAGCTTGAGAAGGGCGGGCCTTCTCTTTAACAGAAGAGCGAGAAAAAGTATAAAAAGATTTTTTCCAAGTGCTCTTGTACAGATACTTGGTTGGTTATGGTTATAAACCTTTCCGCTTTCTATTGTACAATACGTTACTGATTTCCTTTCTCATTTACATTCCCATCTCCCACCGACTAAAGAGTAATGAATCTTGCCAGAATGTGATGACAAAAAAACTCAGCCCTAAAAATTGTCTTTAGCCAGCCTACACCCCATACATGGAAACTGTGGAGTTAATAAAAACTCCTTTTGTTGAATCTCTCGCATATTCCTCTGTCTGTGAATTTATCTTTGGTACACATCATCATCATAACTTCAATAAAGTATCCCTTTAAGCTACACAGGGTAATAGAGGCAGCGATGATGAAAGAAGAGGCATGATCATCATCAGGCGGAGAGCGAAGGCAAAAAACGGCAAGACCAAGGTAAAAACGGAGAGGAAGTGTATTTAAAAACACACAAGGGAAGAACTTACAGCATAAAAAGAAAATCATCACCTTGTGGAAAAATTCAGTTATCTTATGAAGCGCTTATACATATTATAAGAATTCATTGCCGGATGGATATATGCGTATTTCTTGTAAGAACAAAATAGCCTACGCATATCACTTTTCCGCAGCAGCAGCAGCCTGAATTGTAATATGGGTTGTAATGACAATGCGCCTAAAATATGGTCGGCAAAGAAAACCACACTGTTCAAGTCAATGGGGTTTTTAATGAGCAAGTTGAGATTTTCTGATGTGAGTTTTATGCAAATAAAGCCAGCAAGATCTGGGTTGTTTCTGGTGCAGTCAATGTGTGTCCTTTTCTCTTCGTGCCTTGTTTTAGAGTTTCTCCTCTGGCCACTGAATGTGAACATACATATTATGCTCTAATAATAAAAGTACAATATATGTACATATACAGTCTTAATACATCTCTACGCATCTGATTTCCTTTCTGAAAATTGCCTTATATGAATACGAAGATTCTTGCAAGCCTTCATGTTTTTGTTTATGAAAACCGTGCACGTACGTGTATTTAGTTTATATAGGATGTCGAGTAAAGACTTGATGATTATTTTGTCGAGAAGCTCCTTCCAACTTGGATATGACGATAATTACTCTCACAAAATCGAATCTTAAAACTTTTGTTCTCACTTGCTATATCCATCCAGACGCATGAATAGAAATAACAAGTGTACAACAAAAGTATTGTTGCTAGTTTAGAACATATCATCACACATACTGGACTGGAAATCGAATACTACTCCTCCTCTTCAAGTATCTTCCTTCTTCTACTTTTCTAAGTAATATAATCGTGGTAAAGTAAAGGAATTTTCAATAAGATGCGGAGAAAATGATGATGAGATCGTATTCATTCAGCCACCGACTGACAACTGCTGTTCCTGCAAAGTGTTGAGGGTACACATCTATATTGCACAGGATAATAAAAGAACTCAAACCACAAGCAAGCCACCAACAAAGCTTCTCATTGAAAATGAAAATCACTGCTGTCTTTGTAGTCTGAGGAGCAGCAGCACTAGTATGGCAGTTGCATTTTAGCAGTTATGCAGCTTCTTCAATCTTCTCGCATTCTCCTTTCTTCTTATGTCATCCATTATAAAATCCACATCTGCGTTTTCATAACACCACCACTGTTATTATGATTATTAGGATATTGCCATGCATGCTTGCGTGTTGTGCCATTAAATAATACTCGGATATGAATATGATTCTGCTGGTGCAATGGAAATGTTGCACAACAAACAGCGCATCAACTTCATCATACCAGAACAAGAATAGTGCACCCTGCAAGTGAAATGATATGAGAATCCATTTCCACCATCGCAATGTCATGTACAAGGTTTATTCTTCATGGAAGCAGCAGCAGTGAAGCAGAAGAGACACCCTAAATAAATTCTCATTGCAATGACACTGAATACTCACATGGTGGCAGAAACATTAAGGTGGTGGTGGTGTTTGTACATCGAAAATAAATGCAGAAAATGCATCATTATCCATGTCTTTTAAATAGGCCGTTGTTATTCTCAATGTTCTCTATCATTTGAAAACACAACGGCGTTATATTTTTAACTTTCATAATATTATAACCTACACGCATTATTATCAACCCTAAACTCACTCATTCGTAGTGATTACACATATTTTTTTTCAAAATTGTCATGTTGATTTGAAGGGGATCTCTCTTCTCTGTGTTTGAAAAACGCATTCATGAACTAACGTTCAGTTCCATATTATTCTGTTCTGCCACAATAATATGCACTTTCCACTTTTTGCCTATGGAGCTGATGGTATCAGTTTCACTTGCATGGCATGACGTGTTGTGATATAACAATAATAATGAATTCACAACAAGGTTCTCTTCATGAAAATAATAAAAAATGCAATATTAAATGTGTTTGTGCATTTATAAATCTACTCAAATTCTGTGTGAGTAGGATGCATTTTTCAAATTGAAAAAGGTTCTCTCACTCAACAACCTGGACGTTTCAGATTATTTTCATGAATGAACAANCGTGTTGTGATATAACAATAATAATGAATTCACAACAAGGTTCTCTTCATGAAAATAATAAAAAATGCAATATTAAATGTGTTTGTGCATTTATAAATCTACTCAAATTCTGTGTGAGTAGGATGCATTTTTCAAATTGAAAAAGGTTCTCTCACTCAACAACCTGGACGTTTCAGATTATTTTCATGAATGAACAAAAACTTTAGAAAATGCATTATGCATTTTAATGTACAATTTGATAGAGGAACAACAACAGAATGATAGTAGTGGTGGTATAGTGTCATTAGATGCTGCATGTAGGAAAGAAAGGTGAAACTGTGCAATGTGCACACATGTGATATCCGATGAAAATAAAACTTTATTAGAAAGCTTTGCTACCACACAGACTGTAAAGAGACCCACAGTCTAGCGAAGCAGCAACAACTTATTACTACTACGTGTACATGTGGACTTACAACTCCTCACATCTACTCTCTCACACACAGATGCAAGATAAATGCGTATTTTCACGCACCCTGTGGTCCTTAACATTGCCATTAGCATTCAGAAGCCTTAACTAAAACCACCGGAATTTTTCCCTGGGCTCATATTCATTTCCCCCCTTTCCTCTTCCACACAATAGATTCACGATTTTATCATTACAGCTATAGATGGTGATTACAACTGGTAGAAAGAGGATGGAATGATGTATACGCATTTGAGATAGTGAAATGTGGTACAATTCAAGGCAATCACAGAGTGCATATTATTACTGTAGTATCATCATCTCTCATCATGATAATTCTCATTTTTGGTTTGCCTCTGGACTCCCAGATAACATCTATGAGCATATTATTATTAGGCAAAGTCAAATTTACAAGAAACTCACCATATTACCTCAAAACTACCCGATGTGGATTCATAATATTATTGCAATGAAGGTAGTAATAATCATAACAAGTCTTCGCGTTCATCTCATTTGATTGTAGTTTTTCTGGATGTGCACACACATGTCCCATTACATTAGATGCACTCTTCTCATTGCATTGCAGGTGAAAAGACCGCTCACTGGGAATAAAATCCATTAAAATTTTGGTGTTTCTGTGTTTTCGTCCGTAGATAGTCTAGGGTAGAGTCAAATAATGTGTTCTGAACTGCAGCAAACGAACTCACGGGAAAAACACGCACTTATAAATGATTCAGTTTCACACGCGTAGCCGCCATTTTAACAAAAAAGTGCATCCACACATGCAGTTGTGCACTTGCATCTAGTTTTAAGTAAAAAAGGGAAATGAACACAGCTCTCAGTGTGAAACAAGTGCAGTGTGACCACACAACATAATTTTGGATTAGGGGACTTTTGTCAACTCTCTGAATCAACACAAGAAGTCTCCAGAGAGTAGCTGTCCAGTGCATTAGAATGTATTTTCTGTCTCGTGCGGTGATGAAGTTCACGGCTTCCATTTAAAATAGATACCTATTCCATAGTATGCAGTAATATTGCTATTATAGCAATGCTATAATATGTACATATACATGCAAACATATATGCATATCAACTGCAATATGTGGCCAAAACAAAACTGTCCAAATGTAAGTGAAAATGGAAATAAAGACGATGGAAACATGAGATGAGCGCTCGGTAGCAAGTAACATTCTATTTAGAGTGGCTTACCTTATATGCACGCTTGCGGGGTTGTGCAAATAGAAATCGAAAATATATTACCATGTGCCTGAAAGCCATGAAATGCAGTTGAAATAATAGTTCTTCTAGTGCAGGGAATGCTGGTATTGCATTGTAACAAGAATTTAAATTTAGACTATGCTCAGCAGTAGAAGAAAGTATACAAGCAGCAAGTTGCTCAACTTGCACATGTGAAATTGCATGCTTGGCAATGGCTCACACGGTGAGAGATGAAGAGTAGAAACAAAAGATCTCAAATTGAATCAACACAGCATGTGCCAGGTCAGAGGATGCAATTCATTCTCTGCCGAAAACAGACAACAACAGCAACAGCAGCCAACGGAGAGCATTTTAATCTTGTATATACTTTTGCTTACGCACTATCCAAGAGAACACATGATGCAATATATTATTGTGTAGAGAAAGCCGCACTGACAAAGTAAGCTCTGTAAAAAGGGCTTGGCTTTTTCTTCTTGCATTATAAACTTTTTATTTGACAGCAGCGGGATGCAGGCGAGAGCCGAATTAAGAAAATAGGAAAAGGTACATGATATGACGATGATGGATACAAACGACTCTTCCAGAGGCTATGCTGCATAGACCACTTTTTGTATTTTATGTAGATACATCTTGAATTCTTTTCTGTTATGTGTGTACATTTTATATCCTGTTAAAACTACTTTGGATTTATATTCAGGACTTTCAAAAAACGCGTGTGTGTAACAATGTGCCTACGTGCGTACGCGAGTGTTTTATGGATGAACCTAAACCTAACGTGAAGGTTTAAATATAGCTGAACCACGGTACTTACTACTTGTTTGAGTACAGTTCAAAGTTCAATGTTTTCATTATTTCTACATGTTTGAAATGGTAAAAATGTTTCACGGTTGTTACTTTTCAGCTATTTAATTTCAGACGGCCTAGTTAGAATAACAGATGTGCTGTAACAATTTAATAAGCCACAAGACACAAATGAAACCAAATTATTCAGCATTTTTTCGTCATGCTAAAAATAACAACATAGCCTTATCGCGGTGGATGGAATAAAATATGCGGACAGGTATTATATTATGAATGTTAATGAATGACGGATGATTAGAATGAAATGGGGTAGTCAGCAGCAGTTGCTGTTATCAAATGGTCCGTCATTACATCATTCATTACAGACGGACAACGAAAAAGTAACGTGCCGCGTTTTACATACCTTGCTAATATATGTACATTTCCGTTAAAAGATACAATGTAAAAATAGGTGGATATATAGACACCAATAGATATGCAGATTATCAAAGAATTAAATTATTGTTTGGATAGATAAAGAGAACAAATGAGTAATTAGAAAATTGAGACCAGAATGGCTGCCATCATCACTATTATTATCTCTTGTACAAACTTTCAATGAACTTAATTGAACGCCCATTCACCATTGGAATACTGTATACCATACTGCCTTGCTGTTCTGCTTGGAATTGTGAACTGTTGATCTGGCGGATTATTTTAGACACGAAGGCTTATGAATCCAACTAGATGTGTAGGTTTCTCGATTTTGTAGAAACCTTCAAGTCATTTGACAGAGTAGTAAATGTAGTGCTTCTTCCTTCAAAAGCCTATTATACAATTCCTTTTTTCCTTCCAGCCAAACTAAAGTAGTGGTAGTGCAATTCAATGGAATTGTGAATTATTGATAGACGAAGGGTGAAAATTACAAATGGTATATGAAAGTAAAGCTACCCTAAACTATGTAGCAAAAGTGAAAAGATACCGCCACATTATAATCATCACCGGCTGGTGTACCGAACCAACAGTAGGAAAAGCCGTGCCTTCACATAGTACCTGAATGTACCAAGGGAATTCACCAATGTACCGAGTAAAAACCATCATAACATTTGAGGACAGCAAGGCACAGAAAGTCATATTGTCGCAGTCACAGACTTTTCTGTTAGTTTTGCTTAACAAAACAGAATGTTTCTTTTCCAGCCTCGTTGTGCGCTTCAATCTAAAAAGGTGGGTGCATAATGCACACAAGCCGGTAAGAAAGTAGGAAACAACATTCGGTAAAGTAATCTGCTCTATTCACTCATTTTGAATACATGCATATTATATAGCTTTTCATACAATGTGTGCATTACGTTTTCTACCCAGTTTGAAGTAGTTGCAGCATGATGGGAGAAAATACGTATGTTCTTGTTTATTTAAATTTCTGAATGTCATAAGCAAAGCATCACATTGACACACACTTTTTATACTCTTTCATGGCACTAGTCAAAATAATAATAAGAGGATCTCTAAAATACCAAAAGGCAAATGCATTTCGGCATCGTGTACAGAAAAGTTTTCCCATCTCTTTTGAATATCCTTCTTGGTTCATGCCTTTTTTAGAGATTTTGATCAGATTCGAATAGGCAAGTGATGCGAACACAATAACAACTTGATAAGTTGGTACAAACGCATTCCATATTATCTTCAATCTCTCATATGGAGTACGCACTGCATCCACGTACAACTACCCACGCATCCTTCCGTACAAAAGTATAGTATTACAGTGTAAACCCAATGATTCAGAAGAGGGAGGCTTATTCATTTTTGGGAAAAGTAAAATCGTCTTCAGGACTAGCAGGACTTCAAGCTTGACAACTGCTGTGGAATGCATACTCATACATCACACTTCTTTGGGGAATAAAAACCTCTTTTCGGAAAATATGCAATATGCTCACTTCATCACCATCAAATGCAGATGCAAAAGTTCAAAATGGGGTCTCAACCAGGGTAGCATTATTCTTTTCTACCCTGGAAAATTCCTTGATGATAGAAGAACTCAATCGAATCGAAATAGAGATAGCTTCACTTTTCGTTTCTTAGACCGACGAGAAAAAGATAATCATGCATGCACAATGCCGACGAGCTGACATTACGGTATGAGTATGTACTACTATGTATGCATCTACAACAGCAGGATAAATTATTTGTGTAATTGCAGTTACAATCTCGTTTTAGATTTTCACGGTTGCACAGCCTAAGCTTTGTTAGCTAGTACTACAATGCGCGATAACGTCACATTTCCATTTCTTAGCATTAGCGCATTACCAAATGGCTACTGGCTACTAAAATTCTACTATCTTCCTTAAATATTTTCACAAAAAGATATAACACCGAAAATATTATTTTGAAATTCTATTCATCCATCAAATCCTTCACTCTCTTGGCTCCTC
>JAHZMV010000211.1:2725-15225 GCA_027743765.1 Coecobrya sp. COE2
TTTAGGACTGTTTTGAGTAGTTCAAAATAAAAAAAATATTTATGTAACTATACATATAACACACAGTTGTATTAGGTACACACCCTTTTTATAACTAGAAAATGGTGGTAGTCCGGTTCTTAGAAAAAGTACGGAGATGAGTTTTTTATTTAATTAAACGCTCATTAGGATACGGAGACAATAGACAATACTAAGAAGCACCTTGTTTTCAAACTTGCTAAACTAGGGAAAAGTCTCGCGTAGGTGATGACGAACATAAAAAGATATAACTAAACTAAAAGCACAATATATGACCTTTGTTACTGGAAGGCTTCCGTAACACTAAAAACATGGCTAGTAAAATGGAATTTTCCACTGTGTTCTAATTTCTAATTAATTTATAAATATCTACATTTACATATTACCTGTAGATAAAATTTGCTTGCAACAATTGGGTTTGCACGTTAAAATTTTAGCTGCTTAAAATTGATTAAATAAAAATTGGTACGATATTAAAAGTAAGTGTTGGTTTATGGAAAAGAAGTACTTATACAACAAATTGAAATACGTAAGAAAACTGAGACTTCATATCGGATTATTAAAGACAAGGTACATGAGCTTACCGTACGATGAAGATTGAAAACGATTTCCTTGTTGTCATCAAGGATAATTAAAATTTACTACTTTTATTTGATAGACAAACGTAATGATTGTCATACATCATCTTAAAAACCATCAGATACCTGAGATTACCCTTTCCATCTCTTTATTGCTAAAAACTCTTTTGAAAATAGACACTAACTACGCAGTTTCATGACTTTTACATTTCAGTAGTAAATACTTTGAGATTTTCTTAGGTTTTATAAATGAATGTCCCAAAGTCAAAACTCACTCTTAAATGGACTCTGACATCTGATGGTTTCTGTAGATCTCTTCAAATAGTTTACAAATACTCTCATGAACATGAAAGAAGTTTCAGAACTTTCCCTTTTAACATCTTAGTTGTTTTGTCTGCTTGCTTTCCCAGACCTGCATTCCGTCCTTTCTTTGTAAATCTATACAACAAAAGAAGCAAGTTTTCTCTACGTCTCGTCTCATCTTCCATAACATGTACTTAGGTAAGTCATGACACAAGATCGTTTTTGTAATATGAAACCTCCTCTTCTTGTGTTATTCAACATTTTAGTATAAGGTATTTTAAAGTTAATGCAAAGTGAAAGTAAAAATCGGTAGCAAGAAAAATCATTATTATGAGTGTGTTTGGATGTAGTGCTAAACTGGCAAACATAAACTCAAGGGCAATGAGTCGATATTATCTAATCTGATGTAATTCACTTATTTATCCTCTTTAGTTTTCGCTTTCCTCCCCAATCCCCAAGCTTAAATTTATGACCATACAGGATACACGAAAGGATGCCTATATCTGATAAAAACCTTGGGAGAAGTCACAATACCATTCATGTTTCGCTTATTCATTCCCTTTGCTTATTTAGAAATCTACACCATGACCAGTTTTTCACTTACAATTCAACATTGCCTTGGGTCTGTTAACGAAATGCTAGCAACTAGAGTGTCTAAGTCTGGAGGAAAATATACAGTTTATACAGTATATTAGTAAGTAGTTCGGATACAGTCTAGCACATCAAACCTTGGAATGTCAGCCATTTTCTATCTTCTCTTGGGAAACCACTTTGAAAAGAGACTAAAACGACAGAAACCAATGTCGTAGCATAAGCATAAAGATGGTAGGTAGGAGTAATGTCAAAAATAATAAAACGATTTTTGGTAATCAAAACCGAACTTGATAAAGAGGTAGCGGCAGTTCTTAGAATTGCCACGGAGTCGTAATATCGTCATCATCGACGAGGGATAAATCTATAAAAAATTGTTATCAAACATGCACAAAGACAACTACGTAATAATATTGTTTTTAGTGGTTTCTTTTTCTTTTCTAACATGAAAATAAATTATCATGGAAGAGAAAGTGTTCTAAACACTTCGATAGAGACGAGTGAAACCTACTCAGATGAATTACTCAAATCAATTTAGCCGAGCACTTGAACTGCTACCTACAGATTGTACCCTTCTTTACTTCCACTGTGGGTATTAACAAATTATTCTATTTTATTGCCAAAATAGGCAAACAAATCAGCAATTTCACATTTTGCAATAATGGGAATATGAAACCACTGAGCAATTTTTCACTTTGTAGTGTTATTGCCCGCCTTTTTGCTTTCCTGACATGAAACATTTTGTTTCTCATTAACGCTAACGACTTGGATTAACGTGGATCCAATTCCAAACAATAAACTTGGCAGTAATAATAGTATCAGAAATTTGTTAGCCAAAGCCGCAAATATAAAGAATCCTTACAATTTTAATGATGAGGGTAGCACACCACACGATCGACCTGTTTTGATCCAGGATCATTTTTGTGCTTTTAGACTTTTATTACACCGCATTGATATCTCTACATGACTTTATGTGTTTTTTATATTTTGACGATACAAATATTGATAATGATATAAAAGAAAGTCAAAGTTCAACATAACGGTGCAAAGTACGAATTTTTGTTTGACATGTTTGTTCTCTCATCCATTCTCGCAATGACAAATGAACGAGTAATTTTTTCCCGTTTGTTAGATACATAAATTTGATGAAAAGGTTAGTTTCACTCTTGTGTGCCCGTTATGTTGTCTGCCTTTCGTTACAATTTCCATTGTCATATCATATTACATAATTATGTTATTTCATCATATTTCTTTCGAGAATTTTTGGATTTGAATTTCAGTTGGGAAAATCTAATCGAATTTTTATTTACATTTTCATCCCAAGTCTTTGTTAAAAGTACAACAGCTAAATGTAGCGTACTTAAAGACCTTTCTTTGTTATGACGTTTTGTGGAAAGAACGAATTTGATACATTTTCTTGTATTATTTATGTAAATCAAGCTAGAGTATTAAAAACATAGTGAATAGTGGAATCTTACCGTTAAGAATGTCATCAGAATCGTGGGATTCAACCATGGTACGATGAGCAAATTGATTACTACTGAAAGCCGAATCCTTCACGTCATTTGTGCTTCTGTAATCATTTACTTTAAAATCCTGACTCTCACCATTAATAGTGCTTTGATGAGACGGTTCTGTTGATGAAGAAGCTGTTGACAAGTCTGAATCAGAAGGGGAGGTCAGGTCATTACTGCAAGTGAGGGCATGCTTCAAAATACGTAAGGCAGGGGGAAATATCAGCGACTGCGCTGGGTCATCCAGAATTTTCACTAGTACTGTGATAAGTTCCTTTCAAATATTCACATTTTAGTAACACAAATAAAACTCAGGAAAAACAATATTTGCCAATTACTTTTCCTGGCGACGGTCCAAATACAGCTAAAGTCAATAAAACTATAAACTTCAAATTTCGCGTTTTTTAAAAGCTCGGTTGGAATTTTGAAATTCCATAAAAAGTCATCGGTTAATCTTGCAAACCATACGATTGCCCGAACGAAAAAAGATCAACTTTATCCATTTCCCGGTCATTATCTATGAAACTAAATTATAAAAATGCTTGGGAACATCGGCATGTAAACTTTTTTTCCTTTAGGTTTCCTCTTTTATGATTTAAATTAGAGCTTGTGACTTGACAGCGAAGAAGACAGAAAGATTGACTATAGTGAAGAATTTCCAGATCTGTTGTGATTTCAAAACGCTGTATTAATTCAAAATGGCACAAGACAACTGGGAGAGATAATGGTGAAAGTCCTCATTTCACTTTGGAGCAGCAGTAAGCAGCTCAATAACTAGAAGATATTATATTAATGTAATTAATTCATGCAGGGAGAGGTGAGACAAACATAAGGAGGACCTTACTTTCAGCAGGTTGTATAATTAATATGCTTCTTTGGTATTCATTCGTTGAATATTAACCGTTGCTCTATTACAACAACAACAACTGTAGCTACTATACTTGAGGAGCATGAAAGCACACACAACATGTACAAAATATTCAAGTAATAAAGACTGAATAATATTATTGTAGATGATTTTGTACAATTATTGTTATTATACTGGGAAATTATCTGGCATGCATTTCATGTCCATTGAAACGTTTATTTTTCTGTATGACTAGAACCACGAAAACTGTGCTTAACACTATAGAAAGTAATAAATGTACTACCGTAAGTTTTACACCAACACTTGAACTGAAACTAACTCGGAAATACCTTGCTAAACTATACAAAAAAACAATTAAAACGAAGTGAGTTAGTATACGAAAAGTAGAACGTTTATATCTACACTGTGTGTATCGTATTCAGCCGCAGCTGTTCCGCTATGCATACTTTCTCCAAAAAGCAGAATAAAAATTACATGATGATTTCTATATAAGAGCCAAAAGAGAACTGGCCAGAGAGACACGAGTTTATCAACCATTTCCCCTCAAAATACACAGCATATTCACTGCAATAGCAATCACTTGCTTTTACATCACAAGCAGCACTTTGTGCGAAAAAATTGAGAACGTTGCTGGGGCTGCTGTTGATTTTCTCCATGCATGCACGTTTCAACCGTTTTCCCCTTTTCCCTGATACTGTATCATAATATCGTATAATATTTTCTTACGTAGGTAAAAAGCAGACAGGCACACCAGTTTCATCCGTTCAACTGAAAAGTAAGCGGAGACGTATACCTACGCACGTTTGGGGACTGCTTTTAAATGGGTAGCTTGGATTGTGCAAGAAAATTTAGCTAAAATACGTGCAGGTACATTTTATTCGCATCCAAAGAAACATATAGGCACACACATGGCATGGCGTGTGTGAAAGTAATGGAGAAAGCTATATACAGTAATGCAATATTATTGATATGATAAAGAGCTATAACTATTGAGTGAGCTTCTCTCTACTTGGATAGCTCTATCTAAAATTCACAATAAAAATTTAAGCATTACAGTGGAAAGACGACGAGAGAGATATATATTTTATATAATGTCAGTATCTACTCATGTACATCGGGTATCTATACGGTGTGGAATGGAAAGGGTGATAGTATAAAGTGCTCTGTTCTGTACAAGTTTGGCAGACAGCTTCACTGGCTTCCTGCGGTTGCCAGTTCTCGTTTTTACGACCACGACTACTAGGATCGCACGATCATCCATATACTTACACTGTGCCACCACCACCACCATTGCCGCACCATGTCTATGTAGTACAAAGAAGGAAAGGCAGGGATATGGACTAAAACGTATATTGCATGATAAGGAGAGCTCAAACGTATACAAGCTGGGGTTGTGTAATAATAATACTACTACTAAAGAAATAACGATCCACGAGAAATCAAGGAGAAAGTAAGTACGGAGAAAGAGGGAGAGAGAAAGCGTTATGCTACTACACATCCACACTACCTACCTTTTCACGTTGTAATTTTCCAACCCTACTACTAGATTATGTATAAATATATAGGTACATCATAGCTCCAAGCCAAGTGACTAAAGCAATTGAAAGGGACTGAGAGAGAGAGAGAGAAAGCGACGCTGTTGTTGTCTACTTGATGCGTATACCATTACAGTCAAAAACCCAGAGGAACTAAGCAGCAAGCCATATATACTAAGCACTACTGGAAGTAAACGCAAAGCCGAGTCAGAGCGTTTTTGGTTGGAGCCACACTGCTGTTGAAAAATAGGAGAGAACCTCAGAAATGCACACGGGTGTTATCGACCATATCATGGAACGGTACTATACTATTCGCACTGGTGGTGGTAGTAGTAGTGAGTGAGTCTCAAAACTCTGATGATGCTATTGGTACACGGGTAGCAGAGTTGTAGTTGTAGAGCGGCTCCGCTCTATCGTAGATTTTTCAGTGGTAACTTTTCTTGTTCGTAGTAGTTATCTGTATATAACGAATTTTACAAGTTTGTTACACAAGAAGAGTGAGAGAAGGAGCGGACAAAGTGAAGGTTACATATACACAGCGACGTTATTATGCTATGTGGCCTGCATGTATTCTTTACAAATGTAAAAAATATGAAGAGAAAGAAGAGCGGAGAGTTGGATGGATGGATAAAACAGAGCCAGCAACAGTGCTAGGTTTTTTCTATAAAATATGTATAAAGAAGAAGGGAAACTTTCTCCGTTGAATCTTCTTTCCATTTTCTCTGTGATTCAATTCGCCGCTCGGAAGACAACAGAGACGAACGAAGGGAGAGAGTATTCATGTGAGTACCGTCTAGAACACATCCATATGAACTGCTGTTATATGACTTCATAGTACGCGTTTGCTCCCATTGATTTTACTTTTCCAGACATTCTCATTGTACATATTCCATTTTATGTGTGTATAAACTTTTGTCTTATATATCATCCTCAAATTTTCCACTAGCACGAGGAACCTAGTAGAGTTGCAGTAAAAAAACTTTTTTCCTCGTTTCGTATTAATAGTTATCACAGGAAAGCCTATATTTACTTATAACAAATTGTCGACTTAAAAGGAAATTTTTGCTTTTAAGAGCAAAAATGTACATGGTGTATATTATATGTACAAATACAACAAGTCATGAAAGTTGTATCTATTAAAACTTGTATTCTCGCAATACTAATTCGGGCGCTAACCTATTTGTTTTGCTGGTTGTCTACCATCAGGGAAGCTAATGAATAATACAAATAAATATGTAGGTAGCTGTATACACGTGGACTTATATATACTGTTATTTTAATCTTTTGATAGAGAAGTTGAGTGTTTCTTTTACGCTAACGTAACAATTTTCTTTGCATATTATTGTTGTCTTCACACATTGCTCCTTTATTCCCATTTCTCCCATATCTACAAAAAAAGAAAAGGGACTGGGGTTGACAGCCCTAATTAACGAGTCCGGGCAGGTTTTGTCATCATTACTATTTTTGCTTCTGGGAACTTTGATGGATGCCTGTTTAAATATGTATGCACAATTTTAGTTGGGATGTCTTGTATAAAATACAACTGAACGTGAACGGAGAAACAAGATACTTCTATCTACAATATTATACATAAAACATGAGGTGTAAAACAATATTTCTTGGAAACATGGAGGACATTTTTATTTATTAGTATCTCAAAGACAAACTGTGAACCAGATTTTTCTAGTGCGTAGTTTTGATGGTGGTTATTGCCCTGTCAGTAGAAATGTTTTATTTAAATATTTAACCCACTCCTGGGAGTTTTTTAGATTCATATACCTACATGTAATTACAGAAGAACGTCAATACCTTTTATTTATAGTAAAGATATTTGCTTTCAAAATATGGAGAAATACAGCATTGAGATAAGCAATTCTGCTTCGCACTTGTAGTTTGCAGTGACATAATTTCTCATAAAAAGGCTCCATATGCGACTATTATAGCTTGAGATTGGCTCTGTTGAAATGCTAAAAATACTAAACTGCCAGATTTTTCTCGCGTTATTTTGTATTTCCGTATGTAACATTTCTCATAAAAAGGCTCCATATGCGACTATTATAGCTTGAGATTGGCTCTGTTGAAATGCTAAAAATACTAAACTGCCAGATTTTTCTCGCGTTATTTTATATTTCCGTATGTAACACGCATTTAATGTATGAAGGATACGGATTACAGGTGAAATACCTTTCCAAATCCCTCAAAAGTTTAAAAGAAATAGAAATATTCCCATGTTAGATAATCTTAAGTATATAAACTCTGCTAAATAGCTTCAGTGGCTGTATGTATAGTTTTTAAGGAATTATTCTAGTTGTTTGTGGTCAGAATTTACTGCTGAAACAATACGAGTACGTTTTCCCTTTATGCTTTAATCCCCCCTCTGGCATCACGTTGATGAGGTGAAATCCAGAAACATGATAGATCTGAAGCCAGAACATAATATGCCCTGTGGAAGCTACAATAGAATAGAAAAAGCCAAGCTACGTTGTTGCTTGTGTACTTCCATTCGTAAAGTTAATATAGGATAATAACAGTAATAATAATAATTTTTTTGTGAATGGTAGCGTGTCGTGTAGGTAAATATTTATGGATTATATGAGTGAAAGAAGTTTGAAGGATCAGGTAGTTTTTCAGTTTTCAGTTGAAATGTTCTAGTGGTAGTTGCAAGGTCTTTTGAACGACACCACACCATCCAGTGGTTACCGTTGCTGTTATGCTAGTAAAACTCGTAATTTTTCCTTGTCCTGTTTCACATTCGATTTCTTTCTTTCCTTCCACCCGAAAATAGCCGACAGAATTAGCTCGCACTTTCACGGCGTTGGAATACCCATTCACTGTGCAGTATGTAGATATAACTGCTACATTTTACTACGTGTCGAAGTCAGTCTGTATGCATACCTTTTTGTTTATAACAGCCTCGTCCCTATTTTAAGTTAATGCTATAGAAGTCGTTCCTCCAATATATATATGTCGAGTTTGTATCATACGTACGTACGTTTCAGTCAACAAAGCGTTTTATTCTGTCTAGAACTTTTTATGGTGCTTTCTTTCACATATTTTATACCTCTACAGGTTTGAGATTAGATTTTACATTCTCGATTTTCCTACACCTTTTCTTTCACAGATACAACCAAGTTTTGTAATTCAATACAATTTTTTGTGTGAAATATGTATATACCTAGATGACATGTTTTGTGTACTCCTTTTACAAGCACACAGTTCTTCTTTTTACATTGCTAGCGGACAGTCATCATGAATCAGAAGAGAAACGTACATTTCAAAGAAGAATCCTGCCCACTTTTACAGTACATTATGACAGATGGTGAAACATATCCTTTGAAATCCACGGTGTCATCCTTAATGTACGGACGAGCCGAACCGATTTGTGAAAGACATAAAAAGCAAGGTAATCTGTGATCTCTTTGTGCTTCATGCACGTAAAAAGAGAAAAAAAAAACACTGACGCCACTCCACTAGCATCCAGTTCGTAGTAAACCATGTGCAAATACCGATGCAGACTTGCCTCCTATCGCCTCTAAAAGATTTTTTTTATTCTGCAAAAAAATGTTCATTGCTCTAGTTGTCTTTGTTGTTTTTATTCTCCTAGACACATAATAGTAGCGGTGGTATCATTACTATCTCTTTCTCTTTTTATTGCCTGATTTTCATCTTACGTTACCGGCTTTGGTAATATGAATACCTATTTACACCATTCATTCTCTCCTTTCTCTCATATTTATCCTTGAGGATGCAGATAGAATTCAGAAATGTGAACAAGCTTGATGTTTCTATGTACAGGCAGTAAAAGCCATTTATTTATGCAGCAGCTGTGTTTTTCCTCCTTATAATATTGTAAGTGCATGTTTTCGTAATAGTCCAGTAAAGATGTAATACAACGGACGGAGAAAGTTATAAGGAAGGAAGGAAACGTTACACATCCCACCGAAACGATTCATAAAAACTATAATATAATGGATAAACATGGGTGGACTAGAAGAAACCCATGTAAAAATGATGGGATGAGAAAAAGTGTCTCGCAGATTTACAAAAAAAATGCTGTTATCACTCACAAATGTTACCCCTCCCCGTTTTTTCTTCCTTTTAGACTACTGTTTGCCTAATAAACACTGCATATCACATGATGTAGTTTTTTCTCCTGTAAACAGAAAACCAAAATAAGAAAAAAGGACATCAGAGGAATGAATACATATCATTGTCACTTTATTTATATAACACGCTTTAAAGAAAACATGTATAATAATAGCTTTGTAGGTATTTGAACAAGAGTAGGTAATAAATATTTAGGGGTTTATATGAACTGTGTACATATGACGGTAACACAGGTGTACTTACATACATGCATGGTGAAAAGGACATGTATACTTTACGTATGTTATCTTTCACCACTCGTGGTAATAACAGCAACTGTTCCTGTATTTTTTCCCATGCAGAACTTTCCCTTTCTCCACAGGTATTTACTTTTTGTACGGAAAGGTGACGATGACGTTGATATTGTCAATTTGCATAATAATCACTTAAAATTTTATTCCTGCTTGTTCAACACATTAACAATAAACAGCAGTTTTCCGGAATGATTTGTCAACTAGCAGAGTATAAAGACGACATATTAACAACTAATGCCACTAACTTCATGCGACAATGTCGTGCCTTGCCTCTTTCGCTTGCTTCTCGCCTGCTTTGTTCTATTTGTATGGTTATGAGATGTCATTTTCTGTATTTGTCATTCCAGGAAACTATTATTATATAATGTAGGCACATAAAATGCAGATACATATTTACAAATCTATATAGGTGTGTATTTTTGGTAATGTATACTTAGTGAAAGTGTTTTGTATTTTCCCTGCAATCTTCCGTTTCCTTATATTTTATGGTAGCTTTCAGCTTCAGCATTATCTATATATCGTTAACCTCGGTTTCCTCAAATTACACAGTCCTTTTGTACGTTACAGTATAAACATTATTTTAACCAGTTACTTTTAGGTTACTTTTAGAATGATTTTAAACCTTATTCAATCATCAAATTCAATCGAATTGTTTATAAAATTGTCCGCCCACATTGAAATACCTGAAATATCTATTCATACGTCTTCAGGTTGTAAAATGTATAGACACCTTGACCTACATAATATGAAGGTTTAAATTGATTTTCAGTCGCATTCCATTAGAAAAACATGGCAAGTTGTATTTAAAGAATCAGTAGTTTTCATCTTAATCAAGTATTTCTAGGCAGTATTTTTACTTGAGCTGAAGGGCGATAATTCAATTTCAAACACTCTGGAATCCCTTCGAGTTCGACAGATCTGCAACTAGTTTGTTCTATAACATAAAACCACTATACCTCACAAATGCCGTCACTCAAAAAGTGAAGTGAAATTCAACATGATGCCCTGAAAGGAGACCGTTTCAACAAGGTGAAACAGTGGAATGACAAAAGCAATGTTGAATGTATGTTATATCTTTTCTATAGGCGGCGGCGGTACGGGTTTTATTTATGTATATACATATTTCAAAGACTTGGTACATTTTCGCTGTACACGGTACACTGAACAGAGTAAATAAGTACAAACTGGTAGTAGCCGTGTGAGTACCTTGGGGAAATGGGAAATAATAATATCGGATGGGAAAGATGGTTACTTTTAGTTTTTCATAAATATGTGATATTTTTATGCATTCTAAAACACGATCCTATATTTTCTGTCATGTTCTTTGTAAATGGTTATGTCTTTTGTACATTAGTTCCCAAACTTTTAAGGGAATTATGAGTAAAATCCAATATTCTTTCTAATTTATTTACACTTGACATCTTTGGAGCTTGCATGGCCACCAAAAAAGTTTGACTTGATACATAACGCACAAATAAGGCTGAACAAAACAATGAGTTTGGAATATGGTAATCAAGAAAGTTTTAAAACCAAACTATCCCGTAAACGAAAAAAATGGGTGTGTGCGACAATGTCATAGAATTGATTGTAGAAGCGCTGTATTGCAATATTGCATTGCTCGAATGGATGTAAGAAAATGTGTTTCACGTGAGTGACATTAAGTCCAGAAAAGTGAATCGAGACAAAGGTTCAATCCTATTAGTCCATGAGCGACAAAAGGGTATCCTACATGTCTGTCAATTCGATAAGTAGACACGGTACAACTTAGAAATCTTAACGAAGACAATATAGGACACAAAGGAATATCCACCTTTTTATATTAAGAATATAACAATAAAGAGGAAATAAACATTGTGCATATCAATGTATAATACCAAGTTAACTGAAAGCAAACACATGGGCTAATAATAAGTGGGTAAGCCAAATCACTGGGTAGGTGGAGTAGGATAAAGATTTTAAGGTCACGTCTCTATTTATCCATTGTACTTTATATGATGGATGACATTGTGAGCTATTAGACACACAGGTAACATTGCATTTGGAAAGGAGGGTAAGCCGTTTTCCAGAGTACTACTGCCTTCTATAATCTGGGAGGTAATATGATGACATACAGTATACAGCTTGGCAGTAAAACCTCATTGATTGCATCTGAGAGGCTTCACTATCAACTATACGCAATATTAAACAACCATGTACAAAAGTATAGTTTAGTTATCTTCTAGGATAACATTTTGACGAGGTCATATTTTCGATTGTCCCCCTTTTCGAAGGAAATCCTATGTAGACATGTACATACATTACATTAGGCATCAAAAATTCAATGTCGTTTGTTGCAGCGGATGAGAATATTAAATGATGTAATTTAGTTATTAAAGGAGAATATTAGTTATACAACAATGTTAATTATGACGAACATGATTTTAGTAAAATATTTTAAACGCACAGGTGTATCAAATCAGTAATGGAATTACATTTTAAATATGGCTGACATTAAGAGAAAAGCATTATTACACCCTCCAGAACTTATCAATTAGGTAATTAATTAACTATTTCAAGTAGCAATAATAGATAGGTATGTATGTAATACATACTACTATTATGTATATGACTTACTAAAGATTAGTTTTAATTGTCTTCCTACTCTTTTTAAGTGCATCGTGTTGGTATCATTTATACAATTTCCTTATTAAACG
>JAHZMV010000212.1:0-28537 GCA_027743765.1 Coecobrya sp. COE2
CAAGCCTACGTTTGCACAAATAGCCACAATATATACAACATTTCGCATAAATACAAAAAAAAAACAATCGTTTTTTTCTTCTTGAAATAAAAAAAAACTTTTTAATTTTTTACAGAATTATTTTTTTAAGAAACAGGAAAGGAAGGGAGGAAGCTGCATGGACCGTGGATCTATGCCATGCTGGCTAACCTGTATATGCAATAAAATTACCCGAGCAAAAACACCACCACCCACACAAACATTTCAGACAACCAGTATTAAAAATTATTCAAGTGAAACAACAATGTATTATCGACTACTTTGCTGTCTGTAGTTTTTCAATAGGTGCTAACAATTTACAATTTGTTGATTTTTAATTTTGTTTGTTGTATGCAATCACTCAACTCACATTTATTCCTGGAGCTTCCCGAAAGGAACACGTGGATACTAAGAATAAGTACGCATTTTTTTATTGACGTAAAACAGCCTCTAAGTCTCACCACGTTAGTTTCTATGGTAAAATATTAAACCAATTTAAGGGACGAATGAATTGACTTCCTTCAAAAAATTACCATAGCCTAAACGTAACCATACAGAAGCGATATTTATCGCAACATTAAGTACATACGAGAAGATAAAACTCTGTGATTATCATCGCCATAATCATATCATAAGTTTATACTTTTATTAGTCATCTACGTGCTACGTAAGCAAATGTAAAAATTTGAGAAGAGTAAAACTACATTACAAATAGCCTAAATGTACAAAAACAATTAGTGTCAGTTATGCAATTAATTACTCACTTGATGTGAGACTGAAATGAATTTAGTAAAGACTTTGCACTACCAAATTCCAACAAATACATGACATGTGTGGTTTATGCTTTTTATCTATTCTACAACGCCGTTTCTTACCTCCGTCATCAGAATCACATAAACATCAAATTAGATGGAATCAGTAACGTAAAAGCTACAAAGTACACCAAAGAAATTATGTCAGGGCCGCGCAACAGGAGTGCTGAGGGGGTACAAAATTGAAATTACCAAAAACTACTTTTAAATTAATTTGTAATAATCTGTGCTCAATATTTCAAAATTGAAAAAAATAACTACGGCTGTTTGGATTATATTACAACCCCCAGCATTCTTCACAGGGCGCCACTGATTTTTTCTCTGCATTCCTTTATTTAAGCTTTATACACAAAGCTCAGCAGCACCTCCCACGCTGCTGCTGGCCTTTGTTATCCACGACTGACCAGAAGAGCGTCATACTCATGATTTTATTTAGCTTGCACGTTTTTGATATTCCTCACATATAAGCAGATGACTAGGCGTAGCAGCGTAGAAACGCAACATGCTTTGTGGCCTTGCATTACCGGCCCTCCTAAAAGGACCAAATTTACCAATACTCAAGTGAGTACTTATATGATCCCTACCTATTAATACAGTACTCCTAATTATTATTGTATTTTGATGATAATTGAAGATACGAAGGAGGATAAAGGAAATGCTCTAAACTGAACTGAATGGTCTCATGAATTAATAATACACGCAATGATTTCCACATATTATTGTTATGCTAAAAACCAAGCCATTTTTTAGTTTACATGGTGGATTGAGTCACAAAATATTTGTTATCAAATTTTTATGTGAACATCACCCACCAACTAAAGTTTTTGCACTAAATAATCCCCTTTTATCTCGCTTGTGGAGACTTTTAGGAAGTAGAACATAAAAAAATTTGGAGTGCATATTGAATATTTTTTTCTTTTTAATTAATAATTAAACTATATATCCCAATAATTTATTATTGGCTATATATTATTTTAGAGCTTTTTTGTGTACCTAGTTATCATGTGCAAATATTTAGGTTAACAAAGCCACGCGCGTTGCAATATCGGAAGACAAATTTGATGGTTTTGTGCAATTTTTTGGAATGAGCCATATTGCCACTCAAATGAATAGTGACAAGGGTTCGTGTTGGTGCAAATGTGAGGACCTGTGGTCAGTTATTGTGGTATGGTGAAATAACGGCGAATTTCGAAATAATTTTTTGAAAAACCAGGACGACGTACAATTTAAATTTTAAAATGTCGTATAGTCTTGGAATTGGATAAGTGGAAGAAATAAAGTGGAAGAATTTGTTTGGAGAGATTTGCTAGTCATTTTTTTGTAAATTATTTCATTATGGCTGTATTGCCAACACTGGATAACCTGCGAGCTTTGCTCCAGCGGGTTATTTTTGTACCTATTGTATATGGGTTTATCAGTTTGCTCCCGATATTCCTGACTGGATGGGAAAATTCAGACAGAATTACGGATCGTCTGTTGTCGACAGTGCGCAGTAAAGAAAACATGTTTGACTTCATTGTTGTGGGTGGTGGCACTGCGGGAGCTTTAGTTGCCAATAGACTGGCAGAGCATTATAAAGTATTGCTACTGGAAGCGGGTGGGACACCCATGCCATTTCAGACGGTGCCTGCGTTAGCATTAAAATTTTTAAATCATCCTCAAACGGATTGGAGTCATAAAACAGTGCCTCAGAGGAATGCGTGCTTGAATTCAATAAATCAGCAAAGTAGCTGGAGTAGTGGGAGGTGTTTGGGGGGAACGACGAATATTAATTTTATGACGCATGTGAGAGGTCATCCGATGGATTTCGAGAATTGGGCGGATATTACGGGGGATACGAGTTGGGGCTGGAGTAGTGTACTGCCGTATTTTAAAAGATTTGAAACATTTTCTGGAACTTCAAACGATCGTAAGCAAAACAAGAATTTCACACCACCAAATCTGATGTTATTTAGCAAGTGAAGGTGACAAAAAAAGCTTTGACGGTTTTGAAATCTTACAAAATGTTATTTTCAGCGGAAGCCCGCGGTCACGATGGCGAGCTAAGGATCAGATCACCCAGTTACGTGGGATTATCAGAAGACTGGATTAGAGCGGGGCAGGAAATTGGGTATCCGTTTGTGGATTTAAATGGTCGGCATGAGGAAGGTAAGTTGAATTTTTAGTACTAATTGATTATTTTATTGATATTAGCATTAAAAACGAGAAAAAAAACAAAAATTAAAAATATATTTTTTTATTTCAGGATTTGGAATTTTACAGTATCCCATTTTCAAAGGAATTCGGCAAACGACTTATGCCGCATTTTTATTGCCCATGCATAAAAGTCCCAGGTTAACGATACGGCGCTACGCTCTTGTTCGTAAGGTGGGTTAAAAAAATTAATGATACGTTTTAACTCTTAATTAAATTTAATAAGCCAGAAAAAATTTAAAAAAACTCATTAATGATGTATGTGGTTTTCTTGCTATCTGGTTTTTCAGGTCTTATTCCGGGACATGAATAATATGGCTTACGGCGTTGAATACGTGCGTCACGGCCGAATCGAAACAGCAATCGCAACAAAAGAAGTAATTTTAAGTGCCGGGACAATGGGAAGTGCCAAATTGCTAATGTTATCGGGAGTTGGCCCACGTGCACATTTAGAGGAGCTTGGGGTAAACTGAGACACATTGTATTGAGCTTGAATTGTAAAAAAAATGACAAAAGTCTCTAACAATTTTTTGAACCTTTTGACAGATTCCGGTGCGTTCAGAGCTGCCAGTTGGAGGTAAGATTTTTTATAGCTTGTCAATTTATTTTTTATTTAGGTCACGATAAGCTATTTGTTTTTTCTTATCTCTAGGAAATTTACAGGACCACTTGGCAGTCCATCTCGGTCCATTTTTCATTTCCGAACCGAAATCATTCCTGTTCGACCGGGACGTCACACCCGAAAACATAGTGCGCTGGCTTTTCCTCGGCACTGGTCCAATAACCACGACAGGCTACCAAGGCGCTGCTTCTATATGCAGTAGCATTGCCAAAACCAACGGGGAAGGAAATTGGCCTGATCTCCACTTAATCCTTCACGGCCAAGCTATTCATCAGGGCTACACGGACGCCTTTGCTTACGCCTACGGGCTTCAAGAAGATGAACTCATGCAATACTACAAAAACGCGATAGGTCGGGATTCATTCCACATTTACGTTATGGGCTCCCGCCCCACCAGCCACGGTCAGGTTTTACTCAGCGGGGCAAGTATTGCCGATCCTCTGGTTATAAACCCGAAATATTTAAGTGATGGGGGAAATCGAGATTTTAAAATTTTATTGGAAGGTGTTAGAACCGCACTAAATATTGCAAATACGTCAATGTTCCAACGTCTTGGTACGGAATTCACTAAAGCCAAGTTACCCGGCTGCCAGGAATTTGAGCTGGGCAGTGACCAATATTGGGAATGCTACGTGAGAAGATTTACGCTGACAATGCATAATCCTGTGGGGACGACTAGTATGGGTCTGGTGGTGGATTCAGCGCTGAGGGTTAGGGGGACTAGGGGGTTAAGGGTAGTCGATGCTGGTGTGCAACCTACACTGGTGGGGACTGGAACTGCCGCGAGCACAATGATGATTGCAGAGAAAGGCGTGGACATGATTTTGAAGGATTATGGCATACCAGACAGGGATCAGGATTTGTTTGATGTGATATTTGGAAGGAATGGATTTTTCAAGAAAAATCCAATTTTGAGAATACTTCAAAGAGAATTTGATACAATTAATCCGCTAAGAGCTTTATTCAAACCGTTTATAACGGCCACCAGTGCAGAAAATGTGGAAAGTGAGGCGAAAGAAAGATTTACAAGAAATGGTAAATTGGATAACCCATTTTTGCAAGTCATTAGTACAGTGTTTGGGGGAAATTCAAATTTCTTTAAAGGGATGACGGGTGGAGGAAATAATGGGGCAAGAGATATTAGCTTGGCGGCGGCTGCCAGTTCGAAACTAAATTTTGCGGTGGGGCCGGTGGAGAGTGCGGGTGGGGGAAGGAGAAGTAATGGAAATGATAGCAGCGGGGTGCTTTATAGAAGGTCGGCGGAAGATGATAAGAAGAGTAACGTTATCAGTAAAAATGAATGGGTGCTTCAACGACCATCAGTGAAATTTAGTAATGTGGGTGCCAGTACTGGAATAAAGATTAATGTGGTGGATGACCCACCGAAAAAGAAGGGCGGGAAAAGATTTGCTCTTCTACAGAAAATATTACGAGAGGAGGAACAAGCAAAAATATTAAAGACCAAAATTGTGGCAAGACCTCAGCCCCCAACAACTGCGGCAGCTCCAACATTCCAAATAAACTTATTTTCAACAACGACAATCCCACCTCCAACAACAATAACCCCAATAAAAACTACTATTTCTCCAGCGGTCGTTCAAGTTGTGCAATTTGAGAAACCTGTGGATAATCAAACCGAGATTTCACATTACCCCAAGAATTTCAGTGCCATCACTGGAATAAATGATAACTCTCTAGAAGTCAAACCAGTTTCAATAAACTCTCCGGACACACTTGGATTACTTCCTGTGGATCCCCCAACTTCCAGTTCGACACCCAGTCCACTGTCCCAACTTCTCAACAGCTTGAGTACATTCGAGCAATTCATGAACTCGTTAACCGCCAAAGATAAACGTCCACCACAAACGGTTACCCTAGCTCCACTAAAACCTATTGTGGGAATAGGCAACTTTTTTACCGTTTCCCAATCTCAAAATCCTTTTAGCAGCTCCAGCGCTCAGACTAACGGAAATATATTCAATTTCCTAAATCCATCAACATCACCCAATAAAATTGATGGTGGCACTACCAAAGGTCCCTTCCACTTTTTGTTTGGAATTACCAACCCATTACCCTCCATTTCTCCCACAACTACTCCAATTCCACCCGGAAGTGATTTAGAAAGCGTAGTAGGCGGCGTTAAGCAAGTACATTCATCTGAAGAAAATGTGACCTTGATCAACGCCACAAGAAATGACCGCAGCCAAACAAATTTCTTTTCCCAGTGGTTCAAACCTCCACCAGCTCAACCAATTCACCACACTCCCACAACAACTTGGTTCAAACCATTTAACGATAAGCCCAGAACTGATAAGCCAATATCTTCCTGGTTTAAGCCGTTAACCGACCTCACTGAAAAATCTTCCTGGTTTAAACCTCTTACATTTGGAGGAAATACAAACGACATTTCAGTGAAAAAATCTGAAGCTGTTGCTTCTCCCCCGTCACCCTCAACAACTTCCACGCCGCCCACAACAATACAGTGGTTTAAGCCGTGGACATTTAGCAGCGTTTCTACTCCACCCACACCATCTAATGACCCATTTGGTGGCTTATTTGAATTATTCCTCGGGGGGCTAAAGAAACAAGAACGAAGAGCTGTTTTCAAAACGCTGGGTACAATGCTGGAAGCTGGAGAAACTCTTGCAGATATTTTGGGAACCCCCGTAAATTCAGTAAGCGGCAGTAATACAAAACAAAATAGTCTCCAGCCAAATTTTTTCGAACAGCTTAGCACCGGAAGAAAAAGAAATTCTGTGGCGGTGGGCAAAGCTAACTACGAAATGGAATTGGATGATGAAGATAGTCTGCTTAAAAGTCTGATAGCATTAAACCAAGTGATAAACGATCATCATGAAAAGTCAAGAACGTCTACAACGTCATCAAGCCCAACAGCTTCTGTGGTGACGTCAACAGAGAAACCGGTGACGACAACGAAAATGTCAAAAGAAATGGAGGATAGGATTATGGAAGAATTATTAACTTTTGACGATACTGATAATAAGGTGGACTCGTCACAAGATACAAAAGAAGTAACCACTGATGTAATGGAAGCGGAAGAAGAAACGACAACGACACAGCCAGATTTAGCGTCTGGGTAGATTTATTGTCACTTGCCATAAAAAATATGTACACATTTTGTAATTTTTTAGCAGTTTATTTTGTACAGCGTATTTTGTAGATAAACTGGGCTGAAAAAATATTATGTTTGTAAAATTTTCAATTAAACTTGGTACAATTCATAAAATTTTTTGTAAATATTGTAATTATGTTTGTGTATGTAGCTTGTTGAGAATAAACTGAAATAAATAGTGTATTTTTAAAGAAATTTTTGACGCTAAGAATAGAATCCGTAACAAAAATAAAAATTTTATGATTATTTTTATGGAGTACAAAATTGGCATTTATATTTTTATATAGGTAAACTAATGGCTTTACGCTTTGTTGTTTAGACTTGCGCCTTGACTTGATTTGCTTTCGTTCTTTTTTTCATGGTGACTACGGTACACTGGCTTTTGAGTTGGTTTCAATGTCATTGATTTTTTTGTCAAAAGAAAACTAAAAGTTAGAGCTAGCTTGTGTTGTTGGATGGTAGAAGGTAATGAAAACACAGTGGCAGTCTGTTCGTGTGTTAATTTAAATCAAAATGTACAAAACACTGTCGAAATATATCCATGCCTAATATGTAGCTTTCTTTAATAATTTGAACGAAGTTGAACGCCGTTTAGAAACATTTAGGGATACTTAGGATGCTAAGAAGAACTAGATAAGTTTGAATTATTCATTAGATTATTTGTTTGGGAATAAATGTGAAATGTTTTAAGCGACTATTTAGTTTTTCCTTAGGACACACTTTAAAGAAATGTTAACCGGTTATTACCAGACAAAGCGGAATATCCGGCCAAAGAATAATAGTTTTTTTTTTTCAATTTGTTTCATTTATATATCTCGTACATATACTACACTACCACAAAAAGTTCCGTCTACTCATCTATCCGATTGAACTGATAAGCTCTCAAAAAATTACCTACTTCACTCTGTTACACAGAAGTCATACATACATATGAAGACAATTGTATGGGTAATGACGCCACTTTTTGTTTCGAATCTCCTTTTACCTCGCTCTGGGCCTTGACATCACTTTGCAGTTTCTCGCATCTGGTAATTTGCAGACTTGTATCTTTTGTCAATATAGCTTTCTTTGCATTGTCGATTGCACAAAAGATAAAAGAGAGAGAAAGGAAAAGAGAGATAAGAGATTATGGCTTTAAAAGTTAAACGTTGCACTTGTAAAAAAATGTAGCGTCGTGTAAAGCAATAAGAAGTTCTTAAATCAATTTTTAAGAAATGTAAGAAAATTGACAAAAAGGAAAAATTCTGAGATGTCTATTATCCAATTAGCAGTTTTTGTGAATTATTTTGGCGTCCTGTAGAATTTGTTTTAACAATAAAAAGCTATTGTCCGTTTAGATTGATTAGTATTAAGAGAATTTGCTACAAAGGAGTAAGCTAACGGCATTTAGGCATCACTAAAAAATAAAAGTTCTACTCTCTTCACCTCGACCATTGCTTACCAACATTAAACCTTTCCAATGAAATCATGCACAGAATTAGCAAATTGCACTTTTTCACCGTTCCTATATTCCTTCCCACATCATTCTCTGTTTTAAAGTGCATATTATCCTGAAGTGTCTCTATTTCTGTTGTTTGGAAAGAAATCATATGGATTGTATACATTTTTGTTCGACTTGAGAGATGATTAGAGTCTGTCACTGTAACTAATATAATGAGCATACTACAACCTCTATATTGACTGACTAGTAACATTTTAGAATAAGATGATAATCTATTTTTGGAACAGTTCACCTCGATCTTGTCGTTTTTCCCCTTGGCAAAACACTCCATTTACACCGCCTATATATCTATATCCACCTCATTTAATTTATAAGTTTATTTCTTGCGCAACGGTAAATACATTATTTTTTTAATAATAAAATGTGCGGTATATAAGCACAGCATTTAACACTATTCGGATATGTACGAGCTTCACTGCACTACCAGAATATAATGAAATCCTTTCATTTTTCAAAACCGACCATGATGATGATCGTCGTCATAGATCACTGCTTGTGATCACAAATAAACTTCTTTATTCTTTTATCCCAAGACAATAATATCCTTTACTTGTTACGGCACTACCACACATGTGGAAATTTTTTTATTTATTTTTTCTTCGGCTTCCTCCTGTAACATATTTATGTTGCCAGTGTAGCGGTATAGGGAACCGAAGAAAGATGTGAGGAGAAATGTGTAAAGTCGTATAGATTTTTTTGTAGTAATTTTTTCCCTTCTAGTTTATAAATTTTTTTGGCGACAAATTCATACATGTTCTCTAGAGAATACCATTTGATCCTCGCGTGCGACATGGATGTGCAATCAAGATTCGCAAATGTGCTTTTGTTGTGCTATCGTTAACCATTGTAGCCTGTGATCACAAATAAACTTCTTTATTCTTTTATCCCAAGACAATAATATCCTTTACTTGTTACGGCACTACCACACATGTGGAAGTTTTTTTATTTATTTTTTCTTCGGCTTCCCCCTGTAACATATTTATGTTGCCAGTCTAGCGGTATAGGGAACCGAAGAAAGATGTGAGGAGAAATGTGTATAGTCGTATAGAGTTTTTTGTAGTAATTTTTTCCCTTCTAGTTTATAAATTTTTTGGCGACAAATTCATACATGTTCTCTAGAGAATACCATTTGATCCTCGCGTGCGACATGGATGTGCAATCAAGATTCGCAAATGTGCTTTTGTTGTGCTATCGTTAACCATTGTAGATATTAGAAAGATTGGAATCGTATCAAAACCTGTTAAAAAATTTATTGAGCCAGTCTCTAGATTTAGCGAGAGAGAAGGAAAAGTCTTTTTGTACAATTCTTATTTTTAGTTCTTTGTGTTTCGTCGTGCTGTCTGGTGATAAGGGGGAAAATAGTGGAATATTTTTTGGAGATGATGAAGCTGACATTTTGAATATTTATTTTGTAGTTTATAGAGAGAGGTCAGAGGTTAATGGTACCTGTGCTGTAAGATATTTTGTACAAAAAGTGTAAGTAGTAAAAACAGCGAGGTAGAAACAGTTTAGAATTTTTCGCAGAGTTTGTGAAAAACGCGGGAGGCGTTTTTCCTTTTTGTAATTTTTTTGCTCATAATTATCAAATAAATTGTTAAAAATGAATTTACTAAATACAACAACTATCACAAATTACACCGATTCAGGGGAAATCATTGGGGAAGCCAGTAAGTTTTGAGGATGATGTTCCCCTCGTGGAGTCATTCGATGGTAGTAGCGAGGAACACTTGGGATTTGTTGGTAAATTTTTTATTTAAATATGAAATGATATTCTTTTTAGTTGCTAGTAAACTAATTAGGACTAAAATCCATGTCATTTAGCTGCAAACAAAATAATTAATCGAACAGGATAAACTAATCTATGTACATTTGATCATACAGGAGTGTCATAAAATATTTGCCGGCATTTAACCTTACCAAAAATATTTTCTTATTTTGTGTTTTAGAAAATTCCCTGCTCAAAATGATTCCAAAATTTTTGAAAGCTATGGTGACGCTACTAATCTGCGGCCTGCTACTCGGTGGAACGTTCCTTCTTATACATTTATGGAAGCGAGGGTATAACCAAAATATTATTGTGGCTGTCCATTCCGCTCTCTGTTGACAAAAATATTTATATTATGCTGATAAAATTATTTTTTTTTATAAATATTTTCTCTGCTCTGCATAAACAAAATTTCATCACATCATTCATGACCTCAGATGTCGAACTCATAGGAAATTAGAAGAGGAAGGTAAACACAAAAACGGCAAACCTGGAAAATCAATTCCGCCGCCAAAGTGGCTAACTCAACACCAGCATCCACACCCGATTAACGTACCATTACACTCTGTAATTGTTACACCACCTGAAGATGACGAGGATGAAGATGACCCAAGATATATCGACGATCCAATAGGTCCTTCAAGTTCTTCAATTCAACCGATAAGGTCAAAATTTATCAAGGTGCCTCAAAAGGGCATGTTGAGAAGAGCCAGTGGACCGTTTGGGAGCGAAGCTTTAAGTAAAATAAAAATTTGTAAAAAATTAATAAAATGGAAGTTAACTTGAGCATATGTAAAATAAAATTTTTATTTTTTGTGATAGGTTTTGTGGGTGAGCAATACACAATGAAAAATATAGAAAAGGAGAAGCATTACCATGTACCTGGGAGATCCTCAAGCCCACATCCACAACAACATCCGCACTTCCACAGTGGTCATAGCAGCGGCGGCTCAACTCATAACTTGGACGGTGGAGATACCAAGTCCAAAATTAAAAATATTTTTAAAGGAAAACATTAAAAATATTTACTATAATTTACTATTGTACATTTACGCTGTACATAAGAAACAGAGAAAAATAGATTATTTTGAAATAAAAATTATGACAAATAAATATTTTACACGGAGAAAAATTATGGCAAGTATTCAGATTTATTTTTTTCTTTGTTAATAATTAGTTAATACAGTAAATTATATTTAAGTAGTTTGTTAGGTAGTTATTAGGTAAGTATGTAATTATTTACATTGTTGGAAGGTCGCAGTACTTGATAATTATTTTTCAATAATTATTCCTTAAAAATTATTTTTAGTGGCAAGTAATGGCTTGTCATTATTTTCTATGCGTTGCGTTTCTATATTTAGTCCTTATCTATTTAATTACATTTTTAAAAATTAATTAACTAACTATACGTTTATTTTGGCAGATCTTCATTGTAGGTAGTCTTAACGGTATTAATAAAAGCGGAAACAAATCTGACTAAATCATCTTGTCTTCCCCGGGCGGCTTCCATAACTTCCTCGTGGTCAGGCTCATCATCAGTATCATAGCTGGTTATACATTCATTGGTGATCAGACTAAAACCGAAACATTTTATTCCACAGTGTCTAGCAGCAATAACTTCGGGTACGGTACTCATTCCAACGGCGTCAATGCCCAGCAGTTTCATAAGTCTTAGCTCTGCCACGGTTTCAAAAACGGGACCACCCACCATTGTGTAAACACCTTCATGGAAAAAGTCACTCATTCCTAGTTCCTTGGATACGGATTTGGCAAGTTTACGGAGCTCTAGATCGTAAGCGGTGTTCATGGCAACAAAACGTGGTCCAAATCTGATACAAAAAATAAAAATTCATTGAAAAAATTTGCTTAACTTGAACGCCGGTATATTTTTTTTAAATTATAACTTTTTTTCTTAAGCTCACCGGTCATCATTGGGTCCCCTAAGGAATGATTCCCCAGCAAATCCGGGAAAGTTAACGTGATCCTTAATCATCATTATATCACCCACTTTATAATCCGGATTAAGACCTCCAGCAGCATTAGTCACGACCATCATTTCAACACCGAGCAGCTTGAACACACGAATTGGCATAGCACACTGCAAAAAAAAATCAATAAAAGTTAATAAGCTTAACGTCATAAAATTATTTTTCAAACAAAGCTGTTTCTCTCTAATGATCACCTCACGTGCCGTTTTAAAGACGCAATAAAGAAAAAAATCAAGAGCAAACGGATTATTAAAATCCCATACATTTTTTCACCTCTAAATTCTTTTTGAATGACACATAACTTGAAATTATTCCATTAACATAATTTAATTGAATCAAGATGGCTTGAAAAAATTGCTTCACGTGATGTTACATAAAAAAATTATGTCGCTTTAACAAGCCATTCATTTTTTCTTTTTATCGCACGAGTAATCTCTAATGGTATGAAAATGTAGTGAGTACGATCTACTTAAAAATGTGAAATTAAAGAGATCATAAATCTTTTTGGGATGAAAGAAAAACTGGTTATATTGTGACATAATCTGTTTTATGTCCTTTCAGTCTGTGTAAGCTAAATATATCTGGTACTGGGAAAGGATGGGAGCAGATGACATCAATCAATAAAAGTTGTACTGATAACTTCATGATCGGATGGGTGATATTGAATAACTATTATAATGATGGATTACGGTAATTTCAAGTTTTGGTGGATGAATAAGAAAAAAATTGCAAAGGTAATAAAAATTGAGTATTGATAAGATAATTGAAATTGAAGAGCAAATAAATTTAAATCTAACACAAAACTGATTAACGTTTTTGCGTAGCAAGTTTTTTAAAAATTTCTTTAGAAAAGCATAATTTCAAAAATTGCTTTCTAAATCATTAAAATACTTTCAAATTCCCAGCACCTGCGAGCGCGATTTGAGACCTTTGGTTTTTAATGCAATGAATCTACTTTTAAAATTTTTGAGGGTGTTAAAGTCAAACATTTTTACTTACTTTCCAAAGTGGATATCCTTCATAATAATGAAATCTTCCTTGCATACAGACAACCGGAACACTGCCCATCTTGCCTACAACCAACTTCCCAGCATGCCCCGGTACTGTGCTCTGTGGAAAGTGTGGAATGTCACCGTAAGGAAAGTCAATCTTTTCATCCAGAATGGTAGCCAAGCTGCCTAGTCCAGATCCACAAATTATGGCAATTTTTGGGCTAATGCTGATTCTCTCTTTGATATACTGGGCGGCTTCTGACAAAACTTCGTATGTGTACCTAAACAAAAAAAATGCTTAATTTGCAAGTCAACTCATTTTTTTGTAAAATTTTTTTGCTTCAAAATTATTTTCACTTACGGATTGACAACATTTCCTCTCAAGGGCAGTGGAATATCATCTTCTTGTTGCTTGCCATTACGATAATGGCCGTTTGAACTGTTTCCGTTTTTGGAATGACCGTTACTGTTGTTAAGTTTAGATGGTGGACGATAGCCGTTTCCACTGGTGGTTTCGACTAGGTCTTCTTCGGCCAGTCCGGCGTGCACAAATTTGCTCATATTTGTATTAGCTTTGTCGAGCGATAAATCCTAAAAATGTAAATAAAAAATAAAATTAACCTATCAATTAAAGCCATAGCACGAAAATAAATAAAATTAATTACATTGTTATTTAAATTTTCTCCTTTTGTTAAAATATCACGCCGACCAATAGATTCCATATTAAATTTATAAAATGAAATTTTAAAGATATTTTCTTTCAAGATAGCAACTATAATCTCTTCAAGTCTCTATCACCAACTGTCAGATTTGCTCTTTGATTTCGTAACTACACCATATTCTGCTGCGCAATAGGTATAAATTAAGGAAAAATTGTCTTGTAAGCCGAAATCAATGAATGAATCATTTATTCTACGATCCAGTTTTTGGTTGAATTTTTCTACTACCTTACATACATATGACTTGTCAATGCAATGCAATGAAAGGTATTTAAATTATATGCAATTATTCCTCTCTTTTTTTCTTATGTCATTCTACTACACAGAAAACAAACAAACCAATTTAAATCCCAGAATGACTAGTTATGCAGGCTGATTCACTTTATATAAATATTTATAAACGGATAATTTTTTATAATAGTATGGTAGAATGCAGAGACCGAAAGACAATTATATACATAGTTATTAACCTGACGCCAAAGTATTTTTTTGTATACATTCAATACATATCATGTACCTTTCGTCTGCACTTGAAATGAAGATGATGGAAAACTACTACGCCGTCGAAAGCAATCAAAAGAAACAGTGCGGTATTTTTATGTACAACTTGTACCCCGTAAAATCCTATATACCTACTTGTTATTATGAGTTACCTATTCTGATTCGTTGCGTGTGTGCAGACGTTATAAAAATTTAAAAAATCATAAAAATTAAAATCATATTGATTTATTTATTTGTAATTGCTACGGCATAGGGAGATGAAGATAATTAAAGTTTTATCGCTACATATTGCTTTAATTTTTACTTCAGTCGAAATTGAATAATTACTCGGTTAGCCGAAATAATTAGCTAATTATAAAATACTATGAATTTCAAAATAATTATATTTATCTTAGTCCAACTACAAACCTTAAAATTAGATGGCTATCGTTGCAAAAAAATCTGAATTTACTAACTAGAAACCGTATGAGTCTACTATAAATTTGTCGACGTCGAACCATTACAATAGACAAAAAGCAAAAATCGAGTTACATGAAAAGACAAAAATTCATTTGAAATAAATTTTGTTTAGAAAATTGTAAAAAAAAGTCTTACCACAAAAATTAATTCCAGAAACTCTCCAAATATTCTGGCTTTTTCTATGCGTCACTTAAACTTTTTTCCTTTTTTTCTTATTCGTCACGAGGAAGGAAGATGACAGTAATATTTTATGGTATGATTTGACCGTCATGAACTGCAACTGGAACTGAAGTTGCGGCTCAGTCCTTCCTTCCATTTTATATCAGATGAGAAACAAGTTTTCTTGCTTGCTTGCATATACTGATCTATGTACTTAAAATAAGAACAAGCTGTCATGTTAATCACACATCGCAATAGTTAAACATCCCATATCCCTATAAATAATAAATTTATTATATTACTAATTAGTAATAACCACTAAATATGTCTTTCCTATTAGCTATATCTATATATTGACATTAACTACGTAATATTTTATTTGTGGGCTGGGCAGAGTGATGGATTGATACTACGACGAATGACGATGGTCTGATGAAATGCCGTTCAGATTTTTTTTCAGAGACGATGATGGATCATCATGCACTCTGCTCTCCATGCAAGCTTATCTCCAGCAAAACCCTTTTACGTTTGCAATAGATAATCCGAATAGAGTGATGATAAAAATGAAGTGAATCGGATATTACCCAAATGACCACCAGATTAAACTATTGTTGCATCTAAAAATGAATAGCCATCTGGAAAGAATTATTTCATCAGCTAATTTATTTTATTCATCATGCCATCATTGCATGACGCGCGCAGGAAATAATGGCTTTGAAAAAATAAATATTACGGCGTAGAAAAATGTCAAGTAATCTGACTTGGAATTTAATTCATTGTCATTCAAATAATATACTACTGAGTAGTATTTTACCGGAATAAATACTTTAGGGCGGCGCTCAATAACAATCTTGTGACGCGCGATGTGCCAAATCCTTCATTTTCTGAAATGAATTGGTGGTGTGGCCGAAAACAGTTGTTGTTACAAAGCTGCTGATGTAATCCAAAAAAAATTAATCCGTTGTGTAATAGGTCATCGGTCATCTGACAAGAGAGGAAAAGCAAGGAACAATTAAAGCAATGCGAATTAGATTACGTACGGATGGGCCATGGAAATGAAATGCAGAATAAAGATAGGGATACTTACCTAAATGACATAATTGACCGCTGTTCAAGTATTTTAAATGAGAAGCAGCTGCTGCAGATTACAATTTTTTATATAACCGCTTTGGAAAAAAATATCCAAAACTAATTGACCCCACTCATTTTAATGGATGGGTTGGGGATATCTTATCAAAACAGAAAAATTGGGCGTCGAGGGATGGACGCTGACGAAATGGCTGTGATTGGTCCAAAAATATTTGGTCAACATCCAAACTGTTATTTACATTTTTGTTAGTTCAAAAAGAGATTATTATCTTTTGATGGGATGTGGGATAAAAAAAATGAATATGTAAGAATGATTGATTTGAAATGATTGGCACAGAAAAATAAGCATCCTTTCTACAAAGTAATAAAAAGACTGGAACGTAATAAGCGACACAAGTTTTATTACAAGTTAAAAGGTTAAAAATAAATGTTGTTCTTTGTTTCTGTTAAAGTAAACAGTAAACAAAGTAGGTATGTATTCTTATTTTTCTCTCTGAATTTTCCAGGATATCGCCAAAAATAAATGTTATCTAGAAAAAGTCAAGACTGGAGCCATGAGCCATGATCAGATTCATTTCGAGGAATTATAAAAATTTATCACCCATTTATGCTGATTATGAGGATGAATAAAGCTCATTTAATTTGGTAGACCCAAAAGCCTTCAATTATTGATACTTGTGATCGGTATGGCTTGTATGATGATTCATTATTGCTTCCGTGATAAACAATGAATAAACTTATTAAATATTTGTGTGGATGCATTCGAATTTTGAATAGAAAAAGGATTGCTTTGTTTACATTTCCATTCATATTGATTTAAAAACGGTAAATTGGTTATCAAAATGGCTTTTTCTTGTCGCAACTTCAAAAGTATGTTTGGCTGCTTACAAGTTTATTGAAAATTCGTTTAGCTAACAAATATCAAGAAAATGTTTTTGTTGGAATTAGACGCCCAAAATATAAATACCGACTTAAGATTGGTCTTAATAATGTATTAGGTAAATACTCCCTATTTAGGCTTTGGTGAAGAATTAAATTTGGTTAAGTATTATAAATTATTGATTTTCCTCTGCATAAAATGCACTTTTGTAACTTGAACCGTGGCTTAAAAGTCATTAAAATCCGAACAACGTAACTCATTTTTTCTTATCTTTTTTTTGTTGTTGACTCAACAGATAAAAAAATATTGTACAGTCCAGTTCATCGAGCAGGTAGACTGGCAGGTTTTTTATGAGTTATACCAGATGCGTTTTTGCGCACGTAAATAAGGTATGCATAAAACTATTTTATTATTTTAATAACCAGATAAGTGGATACAGACTGCAGAGAACCAGATCATTGCATGCAAAAAAGTTACTCGTTGTTATTTAACATGTTAAATTGCTAAGCTTATTTAAGACAGTTGAGTGGTATATAAGCTCAAGTGAGTGATCATTGACCATGACCATTTTGCATTTGACGTTGGTTGGGATACAGAGTGCAGGGTAAAAAACATGAGTACATTTATGTAACTGCAATTTTGACGGACTGACAGATGATAACACTTGTGCTTAATTAATGATGCATTTAATTTTTTTGTTAGGTAAGGTTGTCAAGAGACGTTGATTGCACGTACTCGTGTACACATGTAAAATCCACATGAACGGTTCGACTGGACAGGACAGTAAATCCATTTTATGGTGTTACACTTAATAAATTAAATTATGGTGATTGATAGATATAATTTTTAAGTTTTGATAATAAGTAGTTGAGTGAGTTTGGCCATAAATTAAGAAAAATGAAGTGTAAATAAAAGGAAAACTGATGGCGTGCCTAAGAAAGGAATGAGATTTTATTCGTCTGGTAGGTAAAATGAAAGATACCTGCTTCATGCATAGATATTACACAGGGATGCGAAATCTTCCCGTCTCACTGCATGTATTCCAGGAAAATGCATTTAGTTAAATATTACTTTCTAGAACGATTTAATTTTATCGATCTTTTAAATATAGGTAAGTGGAATATGAATGCCGATAATTATTTTCCCGGCTAATGATAAAAATTTACAGCCCTACTGTATAATAATCTCAGGCATGTAATGAAACGCTTATCCTATGTACAGCAGCAAAAGGTAGTTTTATTATTGGCTAACCCATCAATTTAAATTGCTTTCTAATGTTCTTATTATTCTTCCTCTTTTCCCTTTTCAAGTCAATCCAATACATAGAAATTGTTTTTGAGATTCTATTTCTGTCCCAAAATATCGCTTTGTACCCTATTATCTTTCTCATCCTTACATATGTATGCACTTACTGATAGAAATGATAAACAAAATGACAATTAATGTGTAGGATTGCATTCCAACTGAATCTTGTTTTGTCTCTGTTTGCGCTAGTGATGATGATCATGCGATTCAAGCAGTCTGGTTGTAGAAATGCTCAAAAATAATATGCACTTTAGTTTGCTTCGCTTTGCTTCCTTTATGCCCTTGGTATTTTCAACCTACACACATTCTCTGTAAAATGTGAATCTGACGAGAGAATGCATATTCTCTGATCTGAATTGTATTACATTGCTTATATTGAAGCGTGGAAGTAGGATTGTCACGTTCAATGTTCAAATTTTTGTATTGGATGGACGCCAAAAATACAAAAGCCGATGCCTTTCAAATCTTTAAATATATTAGGTTCTAGGATGGTAGCTGTCGGATATAATTTGTTTAATAATTTTAATTGCATTTAATATTTGTAATTTAATTGGTCCAATAAAATTTTATAATTTCTCCAGTACGTTTTAAAATTTCAATATTCATTTCATTTAACTTTCAAATGGATACTTTTCAATTTCTGAACGACAGGAGCACCTGGTTTAAGGTCACCGCTATCCAGAACCTTTTTGATCATTCCGAAAGATGAGCGGTCCTTAATGGAACCACCTAAAAAAATTCAAAAAAATATTATGGATAATTTCCACTCCGGCATAAGAATATATACGTCGGCCTTATAAAAATCTTACCGGGATTCATGAATTCACATTTCGCTAAAAGTCTTCCAGGACCCGGCCAAATTCTGTCCAGAGCTACAAGCGGCGTGTTGCCAATAAGCTCAAGAGCTGAAGCCTTGATATCGGTAGTCCCACTCATTTTTACTTAATTTTTTGAAAAAAATGAAACAAACCAAAAAATATATCTGCTGCTGCTGCGGCTGCGATCTACACACTCAACAGTTGGCAAGCGAGGAGTGAAGGAGAAACTGAAAGCAAAAATTTTTCAATGCTTGGTTGGTTTACTCCCAGTATCTTGTTTCAAGGTTGAAGCTGGTGTTGATTTTGCAGGAATATAGAAAAAAATACGCGTGCATGAATAATAAAAGGAATCAGAGAGTTTTCATGGTTTTCTGGCTTTTCAAAAGATAAAATGTATTCATATATATCTCGTCTCGATGATTTGTTGTTCGGTTCAATTTGCATTGATTGGATGCACAAAATGGTTAAGGATATAATGGCATATAATGGTAAACGATTATGATATCTGTTCAAATAATTTGTTGTGTGAGCTCTCAAGGTCTTCTGGTGCATTTGGGCAAGAAGCAAAATAACAATTTAAAAGTGATTATGATTTATCGTCAAAATGCACACGGCTAAACGACATTCAATTTTATTAAGTGGGTAAGTGGCATTATTCAATTTTACAGATACAAAGATTGGTGTGGACGATACTATAATTGTATTATGAGTTTATATGGATATATAGATAAACATGTATGTATATAATTTAGGGAAGGAAAATCAAAATATATTCATATTACACCAGCTTTGTAATCCCAGTAATTTTAAATGTTTTCTGTGGACTTAGTCAAACTAGCAAGTGTATACTTATCTACTCTCGACGTAAAACTAATTCAAATTAAAAATAACCAATTCAAATTATTTAAACAATTCAGCCCAATGTATTGCGTAAGATTGTTCAACCCAACTTGGTATTAGATTTAATAGTGTATCCCACAAGCTTAGCCACTACACCAACACTGTAACTGGGCGAGTTCATTTGTGTGTGGTATATTGAATACTCGTCTGATCTGATGATCATTTTCATATTATTCTTTTATTTAAGCTTGTTACTATGCGTGTTCGCTCAAGTGTGGCTGCATGCATGGTGAACAGAGCGAGGCAGACAAACAGCAAATCTGTTTCTCTCTGCTGTACACAAGCTCATCTCTTATCTTCTCTTCGTGTGTATTCTGTACTAAATTAGCGTAGTCGTTCAGGTCATATAAGAAATTTATTTGTGTGCCTAATTATACACAACAACTCTGCAAAAAGTATGTGATAATTCTAAGCATCTATAACACATAACGTTTATATGTGAGCAACAACAAACTTTTTGGGGAATAAATATGTAGGAAAAAATCTCCAGACAAAGTTGTTATCATCCCACATATTTCGGATCCGGTTTCCGTACATAATTTGAATTTTTTTAAACAATGCCAAAAAACGTGTCATGCTGTCGGTCACGGTCACTTGGTATAATACAAACCAGTTTTTTTGTACTTGCGTCATACCAAACAGAATAATTTACACTTTTGTAATTATGCGGATTTTTATTCCCAAAACGCTGGTGGGATTGGCTGATTTTATAGGTGGATTTATTTTTTTAATCAGAAACGTACACATGGAAAGATATACTGCATCTATGATTTTAAAATCTAACATCTTTCAACAGTTTTCAGGAAATCCGGTGTAAGAATTTTGCAGGAAAGTGGTAATAAATTTATTAAAGACGTGAAATATTGGCATGACCTTTCATCAATTTGTCATAATTATTTTGACATAAATCCATACAAACACCTATGCTGACCTTATCTTCAAGCAAGGGGGAATCATGAGCTTTGACCATTTTCTTGGAAGATTTTGACAGCACTTTAAATCTTCTTATGATCACGTGTAATTATTAGGTATCACGCAGCGTACGAATGGATTTGGATAATTGACAGAACTTGGCCAAAGGTCAAATAAAAATATTGAAATCATAAAAGTCTTCTTGATAGGCTATTGGGTACAAAAAAGGAAGGCAAAATTGTCTGAATAAAATGGAAAATAAAACTGTTATCCAACTTAAGTCAGAAACATTCCAGGTGTTGCAGAAATATTCGACACTTTGATTCAATTTTTTGGAGTATTTTTCAAGCCCATGTGAGCATAATGGCAACTTTGTTTCAGAAACCTTTACACCTTTTTACACCATTTTAAGATAACATGTCTACACTTTAAGAAGTTTAACCTGTATATCAGGTTGAATGAATTTGTGGAATCTAATCCAATATAATTTTTATCACTATTAATGGCAAATTTTCTGATGCAATAATATCTGCCTAAAATGAAATCTATGACATAAAAAATGTGTCTTGTCTTAAAAAATTACAACGCAACGACCAATATCCACTATGAATCACACTTTGTAGTGATGTCAAAGAGATCAATAGATGGTAGTAAGCCGATATTGTGATAACACTTTTATTGGCATCCAATTTAAAGCTTATCCTGAAATGAATGGCTCAAATGCGTAAATAATTAAAAGTACACACCTCCACCATACAGAGACTCATAACCTGTTTCAGTGAATGTGTTTGCAAAATGAACCAAGTAGCCAATCTAATACAATCATTTATAAAAAAAATCCAACACCATTTACCTAACAACCAATGTGGCAATCATATTGTTTAAGCTTTAATGCCTGCGGCTAAAGTTTTTGTAAATGTTGGCGGGCGGGTGACTCCTAAGTTATACAATTTTGAATATCGATTCGAAAAAATATTTCTCTTTCATATTACTAATTTCATCCATTACAAAATAAATTAAATATAGAATGGGATAATTGAAACGTATTTTAGAATTACATTCCATTTGTCCCATTTCTGGTGTGATTATAAAATAAATAAATATGTGTCAAATCAATGCTTGTTTCAAAATTTCGGAAGTCAATTAAACAAATTTTATAGTCTTAAGATTGCAAACTTTTCTTCATTTGTGATTGGTTTGAAATTGGTTTCATTAGATTCCAGGGGATATTTTTTCTCTAATAGATTTTCTGACCATTTATGTGTAAACACTCAAGAATAATTACGTAATATTTTTACAATATGCGTCCTATGTATGCTGACGAATTTAATCTTCATGTAGTGAATATTGGTGAAAATGTTTGTTTTAAAACATAACATATCATTGAACTTCAAATCCAATTGACATGTTTTTTCAAAGGTTCAAAATACAAAAATATTGTTCTTCTCATAAAAAAATGTCAAATGACTCAACAACGTTTCTTGTCCCAAACAGAATCATTTCACTGATCAATAATGAGTAAGTGTATTATATCCTACGTCATTTGAAAGGCCATCTTACATACATTAGTGCTTAGACCTATGAATAGTGAGAGGTAATTAAAATCACATTTAGAGGCTGGGCTAAGATCGATGAAAAACACTATCCTAGCATTACAGCGGTAATGGTATTTATATAGTATGTAATTAGTGCTTATAATTTCCGATTAGGATTCCTGTACAATAACAAAACCAATTGCCATAGCCCGCTATATGCATGCAATTCATCTGTGTGAAAATGAAAAGTAGATGAATTGCGTAATGTTTATATTGAAATTATACATGTATATAATAATATGGAATTAGAAATAATTTCGGGATGACACAAAAATTTTATTGGAGGAAAATATGAATACCAATATTTATATGTATTTCATTTCCGGTGCTTCTTGTATGCATTAAAATACAAAGAAGCTATATTCCCCTCAATTTTTGGAATTTACTTTCCTCCACCACCTCCTCCGCCACCTCCACCTCCTGAACTGAGTCCCCAGTATTGTCTCTTTTCCCGACCACCACCACCTCCTCCGCCGCCTCCACCATCACCTCCACCTAAACGAAATAACCATTTTTACATCAGCTTTAAAAATGGAAATTTAAAACGTCGTTCAAAAAAATTTATATAAATATTTATTTTACCTCCTCCTCCGCCGCCTCCTGCTTCAGCTTGGCTGGCTATCGCGAGCACGGTGGCTCCGAAAACCAGAAGAACTAGCTTCAAATCCATGCTCCCTGGATTTAACCAAATTCAGTAAACCATATTTTGAGATAATTTAATACATTAATGTTATCATATTTTTTTCTTCTCCAGCTCAAACAAGAAATTCATAGTTTTGACGACGATGTTGAATTTGAATGTATGTTGTGTATGGAAATTTTTTAAGCAGATGGATACAAGATAAGAAGAGTTTTTTGTGGTGACATGGTCAGTAAAATATAATTAGCTGCAAATTAGATAGCCCACACCAGTAATTATTGTAAAGAGGTAAAAAGCTTAATATTTTTTGAAAGGAGGTAATTTGAAAAATAATCGGATAGATTAGAAATTGAAGGGCTGGTATCAATATTCGTAGACGATAATAAGACACCATCATAACAAGCTATGAGTAGGTTACACCGCCGCTCATGAAATTTTTTAATACAGCTTTCAGGCTGGTAGGTTGTAGCTTTACAAATATTTAGCTTTACAAGAGTGTACAAATACACATTAAACTTGAACTTACAAATCTCCAGTGAAATTATTTTTTAAAGTTTCCACATAAAAGAATTGCATATCATGATAAAAATTATGCTAGTTAAAGTCAGAATTATTCATCAGTACTATTTTTAATTTTCAACTGATCGGTGTGATTAACTCCCCAAATTTTCATCTGCAAATTTAACATTTTTAGTTTATGTTTGGTTTTATATTTTTTATGTTCATTTCCTAATGGTAAATTACCGTAATTAATTATCATTTTCAAAATTCACGAAATTTCTTGACCAAGCCTTATTAAGTATCTTGATGAAAAGTAAAAAATTTCAATATAAATTTTCAAGATACTGTCGTCGAACAAAATACATTTTATTAGATATTGACAACTCTGTGAACTGGTTGGCTGGCTGGTTGGCTTATTACTATTGCTCATCATATTTTGTATTGAAATGCAATTCATCAAATTCTAATATAGTTTCTGCACACAAGTCTCAACAACATACCTACTTTACCATACTTAGAAGTAAAATATTTTTGATTTTGGAATACAAATTCTTCAACGGAATGTGTTATCAAAGAAATGAATTAATAAAAAAAATTTGAAGGGTACGTTTATGCTTACATTAGTTTATATGATTTGTATACATACATACATGTATGTACAAATGAAGAATGTAAAGATAAAAGTTTCATTCAACGTATAAGCAAGACGCGCTTTTTTCAGCAAGGATAAAAGCCTGCAATAATAATATTATAAGAGGTACTTATGTATAAACAATTGAGGAAGGGCAAGCTGTAACTTTACTAGCTTTAGGTTGCCCCAGTCATTCCACTCGACAGCAACCGGTCCTCAATTAAAATCTCTTCTAATTCTTTTGAAGTGATTTGAATGAATTAAATAAATCCCTAAATGCTTTGTGGCTAAGGTTAATCAATCAATAGAATTTTTGCATATGTGCTGTTATTAAAGGTCACATTTTAAATTGCTAGGACAAACATCGGTTAATTGTATTAGTCGACTAAAATTATTTGCTTCACTAAAATGTTAAAGGTGTCGAAGCATTAATTAAATATAATTTATTGTTTAGTTTGAAAAATAGGAATAATTCATTAATGACATATTATAGAGAAATTAATAATAGCACATTACAGTGTCGTAGCTGTCTTGAGGCATTTGATTTTAATGATGCCGACAGGTTTTCATATCACAGTATAGTATTATGAGAAATTAAGACTGATGCTAGATAGATGGCCAGTAGTTTCATCACAGCATTTTTTTTCTATTCTTGCAGAATAATGCTGTGTGTGTTTTGTATGTGCAAAAAATGAATTGATGACATTTCCACTTTGCTTTTTTTCATTCTTCGACTTTTTAAAATGTATGGAAAATTAAAAGCGACATAATATTATAAAGTAAATTAGAAATAAATATATTTTTATATTTTATTATAATTTTTTTCTGATGATCACTTTTGTTCCAAGATTTTACTACGGTTCGGAGATCACACTGCAGTTTTAGTAGAAACTATTTATATCATCTTCCGTGAATCATAGTAGTGTTTAAGGCGTTTTATCCGATGCCCATGGCTAAACCCACCTTTAATAATAAACGGTTCCATAAAATAATATTAAAAATGACAATGTTATATGTTCATAATATTAAATCTTTTATTTTACTTCCATTACTTCGTTTTTGACGAGATCCTACACACTTGGGACATCCTTTTTGGGCTTCAGCTTCAGTTGCCAGGAGAAACATTATCGCTCCAAAAGCTAGAAGAATTAGCTTCAGATTCATAATTCTTGGATTGTACTCAATTCAACACTTTTATTTTGATTGAATTTTTTTATTGTGGGAATTGTATTGTAGCGGTATGCAAAATTGTTGTCGTCTCATTGCTGACTACTGGCCTATTAGAGAAATTTTCGACAAATAAGAGTAATTATAAATTCAACTTGGTGATCACACTAATGCTGCTGATTATACACTAATTACATCAAGTATTTTCCTTGGGTGCACGCTAATGGATAATGTTCACCTTCAACTTGATGAAATGCTCTCTTCCATTATGCAAAATAGAAAACCTTGAAACTTAATTTTTTATCATTTTTGTACCTACATATTTAAGTACGCTACACTTTTAAAACCTGAAAATCGGAATCTTGATCCCTTATACTCAGGAACGGCTGGAAATCTATTGAAAATAGTGTAGACAATAAAATTTAACTTGATGAAATGTTAGAATGGTTAGGAAACAATGCAACTTCAAAAAATGATATATAAGCAACTGAAATGGCCTATTATCACTGCAAAAAATTAGTTCCTAATGGAATAAAAATTACTTTATTCCTCAACAGTTTTCCATGCTTTCTTGCAAATGACCAGTTGGCTCGTCTGTGTGGATTTGTACATACACGCAAATTTACGTCCCTTTTATCACAGTGTTTATATAAATGTGATTAATTAACGTAATTAAAACATACTAATTCAATAAATTCCTTATTGCATCGCTCGGAACGATCTAGGTTAAAATAATTGTAACAAATTACAAGAGTACTGCCGATGAAATTTTGCAAAATTTTAAAAAGTAACCAGATCTTTTCCGGTAGACTCTGAAGAAAATTCCATACAACCATTTATCTGGAAGTTGAACAGGGTAAACGCCATTCACCTTCAAAGTGATATTGACTGAAGATTAATATGCGGCAGATAATATTTAAATGGCTTGGAAGATTATAAAATCTCGTATAAATTAGTACCCAGTAACTAGAAAGCCTTTAAACATAGAATCAGTGACATGATTTATGGTACAATAAATCATTGAAAATCAAAGCAACTATCAAAATCTTACAAAATGTAGTGCAGAAGGGGTCCTCAGTCCCTCCTATTAAGGATACAACGGATTTCATTCAATCGAAACGTTTATAGAAAAAAACCGTCTGAGGTGGTACATAATGGAACCATAATCAAAATTGATAATCTTTTAGAGCCAAATTTCATTGTAATAGCTCATTGTAAAGTTAGGCAGACAATATCCTAACTCGAATCATCAGTTTAAGTGTCTTTTAAAAGCACGCTATATGTACATAATTAAAATGAATGACCATCAAATATCAAAAATCCTACAAACTTTTCACATGGCCCCTAAATTTCTAATGGAATGTTAATTAGATTTTTGTGCGACCATTTTTTTGCTTTTTCCTGTCGTCTGAAAGAGATAATTGCATATATTTTGTACTATCTAGAGCACATCTGAGATTATTGATAAGCATTTGTCAATACCTTGGTCAACCTATTCAAATATCTCAAATATTTTAATATCAGTCTTATTATTGCATGAGCTTACGCCAACACAAGAAATTACAGGTAATTTGATAGAGTTATATTGCTTAGATTGTTGGACTGTGAATGCTGTTATAGCTATCACAGTCCAATAATCACGTTAATAATAATAATAATAATAATAAATAATTGAAAAGGACATTCTACAAATATCATTAATTTTACATTAATTCGAAAAATTATAGATCGTTTACACTGTGTATATATAAATAGCAAATAAACATTTGACACAAAAATCGTGTAAAAATAATTTAAAAACAGCAAATCAAATTAAATTTTTATCTTAATTAAAAAGCGACTATTATTTTATATCACGTGAGAAAGTTCTTGAAAATTATGAAAATTCGACGTTTTGTTGACATTTCTTCCATGGGTAATTTTTCGCATAACTCATAACTATACTACACTACTTACACACTATGTATTTATCAACTCCCTTAAGATATTCCGGATTTTAGTACGGTTTTTTCAGGCACATCCCACGAGTACAGAGCACAAGCCAGACACAAAATCTCACTTTTCCTCAAAATGCATATGTTTGACTTGGTTTTCCCCAGTAATTTCATTCATCGGTGTTTTATTTCCCTCAGGATTTCATATGTCGGTATAGGTATCTTGGCATACGACATATAATTAATTAAGTTTTGAGATAATTAGAACCATTCTGAATCGGTTTAGAGAATCATTCGAATTATAATCATAACCTATGGGAAAATATCTCTCTCTTTCAACTTTTGCAAATCGCAAGTTAGCTAATCAGCTACCTGGCTGTAATAAAAAATAATCAAAAATATTTACGTGTAATGAAAAGTTATTATTGACTCATTTCCCTAATGTTGGCTAACTTTCTAAAGTGGGAAGCGGTTTTTAACTATAATCTATTAGCTTAAATTGCGCTATCAGAAATTATAATTTATTAGAGCAGTGCCTGTGACATGGTAAATGATAAAAAACAAAAAAATAAAAAATATTTGAGCATGACATCTCATATTCTTCCATTTCTGGTTATCTAATCGTTTATCGAAGTACAGCCAATTTCTATAGTCAATTGCATTTTCTATATTAAGAGGTTTTATCACTGATACATAAGTACAGTCGTTATTTTCGTAAATGAGAAATACATAAAAATCCAAATGTTGGCGGGTATTGCAGTAAAATGACCTCTAATGGATTTTGGGTTTGGATTTAGTTACTTTCCACCTCCGGGCTGAACTGGTTTCAAATCCATGTTTTCTGGATATAAGGTTAATTCAATACCCTAGATTTGCTGTGTGCTATGAGGGAAATGGGATAGATGGATATGGAGTTTGTATTTGTCAGATGGATAGATTTATTCGCATTAATATTAAGATGGAAAACATAATTTTTGGGTGGTCTTAGGACTAATTATGGTGTGCAAAATTTAAATGTGGCGTTTTAATTTGAAAACATAAAGTTGTATATTTTTGAAGCCAATAGTAGACTATACGAGTTGTGTTATTTGATTTCGGATGGATTTACTTTCCACCTCCGCCTCCACCACCACCACCGCCGCTTCCAACGCCGAGGAGGTATCCCAAAACTGGAAATTAGAATAAATATTTATTAGTTTTGAAATATTGCACATTGGCTTCATGACGATTTATTTTTTAAAAATCTTACTTCCAGTGCTGCCTCCTCCACCACCACCTCCTCCTCCTTAACGCTTAACACGTC